>JBAMAX010002982.1:0-269943 GCA_037043745.1 Chymomyza amoena
CCATATATTTATTAAGTACAGTGAAACTTCTCAATACTGAGAATCGAACTTTGGAGCCTTGCCTTGCTTAAAAGTTTTGATTCCAAAACTCTACCAACTCAGCTACCATTTCTATCATTAATTAACATCTTCGTCTAAAAACTTCGGTTTAAAAAAAATTTATATATTTATTTACTTCCATAATTAGAAAAAAAAGAAAGAAATTCTTAGTTATAAAATAATATGTATAACCAAAGCTACCGAGTCCTTTAGGCAGAAAAAAATTATATTAAAGTTTAAGCAATAATACTTTCCAACATGTGAAAATTCAATTGTTTAAATTTAGCCTTTATTAGAAGCATTAAAAAAAGTGCTTTAAAAGGAATCTTACTTCATATTCAATATTTTATATCATAATCAACACCTTACTAGTTCTAGTACTTCGAAAAATAGAAAAACAAATTACTCTCTCTGCATTTTCCTAAACGCTTTTTGATGTTTCAAGCTGTCATATTAGAACTCCCCTATATGAGGACAACACTTTGTCTTGCATGATACGGCGCATTTCATACATAGAGAATAATTGTTCGCACTACCCCTACTATAACACTTACCCCCAGTTCTAGCAATTTCTTAGCCACACACAATAGATGATCAGAAATCTTATGGAAATTTCTAACGGTCATTTTACTTAAGATTCAGTTGGTTGGCTTTTATGTTACGTAAATTTGACTGTCATTCACAAGGGGTTGTTTGATAGACAATCAACGCCATTATTCATATTGTATGCGTATTATCCTTGCAAAATCTTCAGCCTCCTTCTTCTTCAATGATTTTTGTAACGTATTTTCCAAAATACATTGTTGCATAAAATGACAAACTGTGAAGTAATATTGGAATACTTTGAATTATATAAAAACTACTGAGAGATCCTAGCGGACCGTATTACGACCTAAATATCAAAATAATAAGTTTCTTAAAAAATTATTATTTTGTGTTTCCTACAAATATTAAAAAAAAAATTTGAAGCCTGTAGGGCGTTTATTAAAACCAGCTTGACAGTGAAATTCAAATCTGGAATAATTTTTTGTCATCCAGCCCTGGCATTTATCTATTTTATGTATTTGAAAATTTAAAATACAAATATTTAAATTTTTTGTTATTCCTACATTTTATATTACATATGTATTGTTTATATTGGAGTATTTCGAAGGAGATAAAATAATATAATAATAATATTAATATCTATGAAGATAAAAAATAATAATTTAATATACATTTTTTTAATGATACCATATTATTTGTGAGTAAATTCAGTGCTAGGTAGTCGACCCCCTTGTACCATCCGATTCTCATACAAATTTATAACTTAATACGAATGCAAATTGGATCCCCTAAAAATTTTAAATTATATCAGATTACCATCCTTCCAGGACCAGTCGTGTAATATCTCCAATCTTTTCTATCTTTCGCTCTGTCTTTCCAATTAGTGATTCAAATTCTATATAGATCTTCCTGTATTCCGTCTATTTATCTCTCACGTGGTGGACCTCTTCTTCTTTTATCTTAAAATAAGATTATTAAACCATTATTCATTAAATCAAACACTAAGCTTATAAATATAATATCTCAGAGTTTTGGAATTTTGTTCGCTTTCTGAAAGCTGTTGACCTAAAGCTTTTTTGGCGCTAATTATTGCCAAAATTTTGTATTTACTTAAGCAACAATTAGCGGCGCCTAATGATCGCTCATAAAAAATCGCCCAAAAATATAATCATAAAAAATGCATTACAATTTCATACATCATAAAAACAGACAAGATAATAAAAAATTGCTAAAAATATCAAAACAAAAACACGGAGAATTGGAAAGCAACCCGCAAAAGTGAGACCAACGCACGCGACAAAAGCGCGCGCCAAGAAGCTGATAAAAAAGATTTCGAAAATGTTGAACCCCTCAAAAAAAAAAAATAAAATAAGAAAATAACCCAAGATGCTGACGATGAGCACACGGAAAAAGTCTATAAAAAATCCTATTAAAATGACGCATACAAATACAAACAACGAGCTGATCGGCGGCACAAGCGCATTAAAAAAGATTTACCTATAAAAAAGGTAGATCATTTATGATCTATAGAGGAGTAGCAGTCGCCAGTCCATAGTCGGGGAAAGCAGCAACAGGAGCAGCGTCTGGCTGGCACACGCAGCCAAACGAGCTGAGAAGCTGCATCTTTTTTTGGGAAGAAGGCCGACTTAAAAGTGAAGTGATGAGCTAAGGGTAGCACGCGACTTTTTCTTTTTTTTAAGGAAGATCCTTGGCAGACATTTACATTTGTTTTTTGTTTTTGGCTTGTTATTGGGCTCATATACCTGGTTGACCTCGGGCTGCACTTACAGCATGCTTCTTTGTACGGGGGTCTTTGGTTTTTTGTTTTGGTTTTTGAGGCAGCTGCGCCTTGGTTGCAACCAGCAGCATCCGCATGTGTTGGCACCTCCCTACCCTGAGGCTGGAACGGCAACATTTTTAAGTGTTCATTAGTCGCACATTTACATATCCAAATTGTCAGCGTGCCGAGTTAGTTTTTTTGTTTTTGTGTGCTCTGGTGAGGAGTGGGGGACGGACTTCCCACAAGGGGCACGCGTCTCTTGTGGCGGCTTGTGGCTTTTAATTGCAGTCACTACGCTGCTGCTGTAGGGAGGGGCGCTGGTGTTGGCTGGGATTAATGTGTTGCACACTTCATTTGACATTTGAGTGGCTTTGGCTGCCCCAGCGCCAACCGAGCAACTGCATCGTCTGCCGCCCTCTGCTGCCGGCTGTTTTTCTCTGTTTTCATTGTCAATTTTTTGTTTGATTTGTCATTTGATCGTCGACACAGTTGGCAGTTCCAAGGCGATTAAAAAATTAAGTTCTTCCCCCCCAAAAAGTACGCCGAATTATTTCGGTTTGTGTTTCTTGTAGCTGCCTTGGAGTTCGGTGACTTTTCGTGTGTCTTGATATGTCTGCCCACGTGCTATTGTGAAGTGTGGAGTTTGGGGCGTGGAAGGTAAGCATATAGGAATATGAGAATTTATTTGGATAGTTCAAATTATTCATAAAAAGTCGGATGAATTTACTTAAGTTTTGAGAAAACTAGAAACTAAGAACCTGATTGAATCTGGCGAACTAGTTGGCCGAAAATGAATATTCGGTGTGTTATGACCAGAGCTGGTCTTCTACAACGTAAGTCAACCTAGTGTGGATAGCAGGTTTGCACTTTTCCAGAGTTCTTGAGCATTAAATGAAAATAAGAGGTTCCTCCGATTTTTTCTACTATGAACTTATTTTGACTATATATTTGTTTCCTAAGACATTTCATTTATTATAAGTGCTTCCTAAACAAGAATCTTTGGAGCCTCTTTTGGGAAAAAACTTATATCCACAAAGCTAAAAATTTAAGTTCTTCCAGTCCAAATTTTTAATTGAAAAATCCAATCCCTAACTGGTTATTCATTATTAAACTCTCGTTTTTCAAAGGTGGCATGTAGCTACTCTCAGTTAGCCGCTCTAACGTCGTTACAGGCTTCCAATGTGTGAATTGCGCCAGTGACGAATTGAGTCAGAGCACGACATGCCAGGAACCAGCAGCACTCGACTCGCTCTGGGAATGGGGTGCCGATGATGATGATGATGGCGACTACGAATGCTCAATGCTCAAAGCCGAATGCCTTTTTTCTATAGTTTTTACACAAAAAGTAGACGAACTCAAACGATTCACAAAACATTTTTAAAAATTGTTGCCATTGTTGCGTCAGCAGCGTCCTTTGTGTATTATCCTTTGTATGTAGCACATAGTCAGTCAGTCGGTATGTAGCCCGCTTTGTGTGTGCAGCGAGCACGAGGCCAAAGGTTATCTAGGCGACATATACCAAATAACGACGAGCAGCGTTAGGAAGCCGCACAGCTGCCGTTACCGCCGCGCGTTTCCAACTTCATTTACCAGGGCAGGAGTGCTCTCTCTACGACTAAAGGTCTCTAGCGCGGTTGCCTAGTAACTGCCGCGTGGAGCCCATTTGTGTGGGGGGGACTCTACTCTACTATTGGTAGCCTACCTAGTCAAAGCTTTTTCGAGCAGAAAAACTGCCGCATCATTTCGTTTCCAAAAAAAAGGAAAGTGAAATTCATAAAACTCATGCAATTTTGTTTGTTCCGCTTTGACTGGGGCGCTAATGAAAGCGACCAAAGGCGATATTTGGCTGCTCATTAAAACTGTCAGTCAGTCAGAGCTAGTGGCACGTCAATCAAATTGGGCAATATGCGAAATGCTCAGGATGAGCATCCTTTTTAAGCTACGTCCTAGTACTTTGCTACATTTGCAACATTTCGTTACCTTTTTCTTTTTTTGGCGGCATTTCTAGGTCAGTTTGCTGACCAGCTGTTGTCTGTGTCCGTTGTTGGGGTTGTTGTTGGTTATTGCGTATCAAAGGATACGCTGGTCATGCGAAAAGGTAAGTCTGACCAAAGGACTCAACATGCGTGTTGTGCTATGTTTGTGTGCGGCTGACGCATTTTCAAGTCATCTAATTGTGCGTGTTGCTGCTCGGAACTACTTGGTCACTTTTGCTGCGTTGGTCAGTTGTGAGCCTGCCGAAGCTACTATGTAACTATGTTATGTGCTATATGACAAAAGGGGTTGCGCGCGGTTATATAACAAGCCAGTGGCGTAGTTAGGGGCAGAGAATTTTAGGCAATGCGTGTTATTTTGAGAGTTTTGATTGCTAACTTGTAAACTATATCAGTGTGGCACTGATAATGTTCGTTTGCATGAATATATCGATGTAAAACTAACACTAAGTGATAGTAATAACACATAAGGTGTACACAATGTAAGTTTCACCTCAATACGTTGAAATCATGCAGGTGAAAATTAATACGAAACATCGTACCATGAAAAGACGAATAGCAACGGCAGCAGTAATTATATATAAGAGTATGATCTGAATTAAATAAAGAAGACTGGATGTTGGGAGCCGCCTAGTTTTTTTATAATGCTTTTTAGAAGACTGTAAAAGAATTTGTTAAATTCTTTTCTTTTTCAACATTGACCTTGCTCATCTCCTTTTTGCAGTGAAGGTCAACATTTAAAAAATGAAGCCAATGAGCCTACGTTTTAGCGAGCAACGAAAATTTGTATAGACTGTTAAAGTCTTCAAAGCTCAACTCTCTTAGAAGCTAATTCAATACTTGACTGAACCTTACTTTAGCAGCGCTAGGGAGTAAGTCCCCAAATACCAGCGCCACTGGACATGGAATTATTAATACGCTTAGAAGAGTACTATTCTCCAGTGGGAAATACAGGAAATGGTCTATAGATGACGATAAAATAGGAAGCTGAAAAGGCGTAAATGTGGGAAAATCGAACATGAAGAGAACATGAAGATTTTCATTTATTCTTACAAGAACTAATAGTTTTTCTGTCTCTCAAATCTACAAACGTTCTCAAGTCTGAAAGTACAGGCTCTCCATTCGAATATTTGGTGCATTATGTTCCGTAGTCGGCTCTGTAAGCGATGTGCTAAGTTTTTCGTGAATGCGTGGAAGAAGTCTCTGGAGACACCCCCGAAGCTTTAATAAGATGTTTGGATATTCGCTTGTCTGAACGCCTAGATCTTTGAGATTCGGATTTTCAGACCAAAATAATTTTTAGAGTTTCATAATATAATATCTCTTATCGTTTGATGCAAAACTTATAGCGCCCCACTCATTTGTCTACATTGCTTTCTTTACAAATTTCCCCCTCTCCCGTGCCTTCTCCCGCCCTATTGTCGTTCCTTTCTAACACTTTTTGCTCACCTTAACAGCATTTTAGAGTTACTCCCTATGAAAGTCACAACGCCGCCTAAAAAGTTGTATTCTTTGTATAAAGAATCTTAACATAATTTTTATACCCTGTACCGTATGGTACTAAGGGTTACAAAGCACTGTCTCAAATTTGATCAAAATCGGTTGACTATATGATATAGTTCCCATAGGAACGATCGATTAAAACAAAAAAAAATTTTGCTTAAAAGTTCTTCTGTTTTTGGGTTTTAATGAAGGAACTGGATTTTATTGCAAACTAGTGGTACAGGGTATCCCAAAGTCGTTGACTTATTTTATTTATAATTTAAGTTATAATTTCTTCATATTCTAAATTAATAAGTCGAAATTAATTGTCGAAACTTTCTAATAATAATTTTAACTACAAAAATCTTCTGCGTAGTTTGCGCCCCTAAAACCCCCGTCACCTACTGCCCTGTACCAGCCTATATACTCAATAGCAGCGCAGTTTATATAATCGTTAGTTCTTGCCACCACCATTTCCACCCGCTCGCTCGCACATACTCATCATAATCATGGACATCATTGTCGAGCAAACCCTTGCAATACACGCCTAACCCTCGTCAACTTTCAACCCACTCTATGTCTCCTCAGCCACCCTGGGGCAGCACCCGCAACTGCACCATACTGCTGAAAATTAACGCTACTTTTTTTGGGCAAAAAAATCTATGAAAATGAAAATTAATTTTCAGCAGCATCAAAATCCTTTCGCTGCGCGCGTGCCCAGTACGAGGCAGTGATCCTTGGAACTCAACCCTACAATCAGCCACGCACGAGCTGCCAAAAAAAGTAACAACAATGCTTAAATCCCTTCGCTTTTGTGCGCCTGTCGTTGCGTTTTTTGTCATGTTTTTTTTTGTTTTTTTGTATCAATTTGCAATTTTTTTCACCCATTTTCAAGTTGATTTCCGCCGTTGGTCGGTCCGTTGTCGTTGTGGTGGTGGCGACCATTGATTACGCCCGCTGTTTTAATGAAGGGGCGCGGTCGGCGCAGCTCAGCTGTGATTTGCGCTACTTTGCCGGGACAATCCGTGACATGAAATGCGAATTTTTTCGTTTGTTTTGTTGAAATTTTTAACAATTTTTAAGGATTTTTTAGCAGTTGCGCTAACGGGGTAAGAAAGTAGGGGTAAGTCCAGGCACCGCGTGCTGTTAATGTGTCACACTTGATTATGGGTACACCCTGACAAAATGTGCTCTAAAAAAATTAAACGTGTGTGTACAATTTTTTTTAAAATTTGTTGAGCAGGGTGGAATTTTAATGTATTTTTTTTTAAAGCAGGTGATTGCAAAAGATTATAAAATATTGTTGTATTTATGAGGAAAAAAATTGTTTGGCTGGTAACACACATATATGTATCGATATATCAAAGTTTATATTAAGATATCAGGAATGAATATTCTGTTTTGGACGCAGACGAAAACTCTGACAGGAACTTCGATATAACCATAGTACGGCGTTTTCCGGCCCTGCGCTGTATCCTTAACCAGACACGGATCCATAATTTGGTCGTACAGGGACTTTCACATCGAAGTACACATATATATCAATGCTCGCCAAAAATTGTCTACCCATTTTTCCAACTGTGGTTAGGTGGTGTCGACTCGAAAACCCTTCGTGAATCCGTCTCTGCCTTTACAGACAGACATTGCAAACTATTTGTTCTCGAGTTTCGATGTCGCTTCGTCTTTCTGTCCCAAAGAACACATATATTTCAGGAACTATAAGAGCTGGTAATAACAAATTTTTTATTTTTTTTTATTTTACAAAACCCTACTTGGGTAAAATTGATATTATTATATATTATATATTGAACCGTTCCACTTTTTCTCATATTAAGAACTAGTGCTATGCATTCTTGGCTCCTAAGTTGAACATAGAGCCTCAAATTTTTCTGCAAAGATCGGTGAAAACTATAAAAGAAATTGGCAAATTGATCTTGTATTTTATCATCCATAAATTACTTGACGCTGATTTTCGTCAAAATAGACCCCACTTCCCCTCCACCTTGTAACTCAATATCGGAATATTTTTGAAGATTTCCCATATGTTTTCTGTATCTCGTGACGCTTCGCCAGACCCCATCTACCCTTCTGGAGCGACACGCAGTTTATGAATGATCTCTATGCTGGCTTATTCGTGCCCAGTGTCGGATGGGTTTTCGGGTCAGGACCTCCTCCAAAAATTGAAAAAATCGGTTAATACTCTTTTATGATCAGACACATCGATCTTCCACATAAGGCTCAGATACTGTAAGAGCTGCTAATAGCAAAATTTACAAAACCCTACTCAGGTAGAGTCCATATATAACCACTTGGCCCAAATTTTTCTCATATTGTTGCCGAGAACAAAAAGCTGCAAAGATCGGGTAGAAACTTTAAAAAATATAGGCAAACATATATTTAATTCAAATCGTTTTTCTAAAAACTGCAATAACATTTCGATTTTTTGTATTAATAAACCACCTAGTTCTAGTAATATTGCTATGTAGGTTTTTGTGAAGCTAGTGACGTATTCACGGTGGTTTTTGGGCAGGCGACCGCCCTTAAAAGTTCACATCGAAGTGAAAATCCACTACATTACAAAATCTGGGATCCGCGGCTTTGTGAGCCTAATAAACAACGATATGATGACTTTTTAATATTTCTTAGCCAACAACCTTTGCCTGAATGGCTCTATAAGCGATTTTGCAAGTTTCACGTTGATGCATAGAAGAAGTCTCCTGAGACATCTCCAAAGGTATCTTTAATATCAGCCGAAAGAGAGCTGCAATTGATACAAATAAATATGTTTGGATATCTGTCTGTTTGAAATGCCTTGCTCTTCGAGATTATAGGAAGCCGGATAACCAAATTAGTGATTTAAACTACAAATACTTGCAAACAAGTCAACATTTTTTCCTTCTCCGCCTTCCACGCAAAAATAATTTTCTAGAATTTCATAACGAATATTTCACATATTTCATACGCCAGAGTTTTAGAAAGCATAGTGTGATTATTTTAAAATAAAAACCATCCGTTTTTTCTAAAATCAAAATTACTTTTCGGTTTATTTCCAAAGTACACTTTTTAAAAGTATTTTTGCTTAAAAAAGTTTTTCAACCTGATGTTCTCAAGAAGACCAAAGCTAAGCAACCAGGTTTAAAGTTAACTTGTCTCTGTTGAATTGCGATTCAAAACTTCCAGTCTCTTCTTCTCCAATTGCTTGATGCGATTAATTAAACGATCGCGCTCCTCTTGCAAGCTAGTTATAGAGTCACGTTTTTTATTTATGAAAGCATCGGCTCTATAATAATCTTGCAAAAGCTTGGGAAAATATATTAGAGAGCCCGTAGCTTTGAGCGTTTGCATATGTTTTAAAAATTTATTATGCTTTAGCATTGATCTGTAGATGCGTTCCCGAAAATGTTGCTTCGTAATCACGTGATGTCTAAGTGTTCTTCTGTGTTTATGAAGATTTTGTCGTAACATGAACTCCTTGTTTTTGATATGAGCCAGAGCATGAACATCGAAGGTGATTTTATTGCGTAAACGTTTTAACTCCGCACCGCGTTCTATGTAAAATAATAAAATTATATTTCAAAAAATAAGTCTTTGGGAAGCAACTTACCAGTTATTTTGACAGCCAAATCCTGTACTTCATTGTCCGTTGTCATATATTCACTTAATGTCATGTTATCATCCAGATCTTCTAGTTCCTCAATTTTCTGCAAAAGTTCATGACACAAAAAATATGATGCATAAAGTTTAAAATTACTTACATTTAAAATATAGGCAAATTGATGCTGCCTGTTTAAAAGCTCCATACGTATATCGCATATTTCACTGCGAAATCTGGACATGCGTCTTAACAGATCCTCCACATAACGATTTAGATGCTTAAAATCTTCACGTCTCTGAAGTGTCTCTCTAACTACTGTTTCAAAGCTAGAAACACGTTGCTCAAATAAATTGTTTGATTCTTCAAGTTGTAGCTGCAGCCGGCTGGTCTCCTTTTGATGGATCTCTTCCACCGCACGCAGTTGGTTAAGACGATGGTCTAAAACATGTATCGCTCTCATATATCTTTCTTGACTAATACTATTCTCCTTTTTTGGTGTCACACTAATCATGCTGAAATGTTTTTTACGAAAAAAATGTTCCGCGGCCAATTGGCACAATGATTCGCACTTACTGCGTTCGAAGGTAAAATCGCCGACCAGCCGACGAAGTTCTCTCCACATTTTGAGCTTATCCAGTTTTCGTGAAAGACGTCTTTCATTGGTTTCACAGGTTGCGACAACCTTATCCATGATTTCATTTAAAAAATGCTCACATGATTCGAAAACTAGCTCTGGGGGCGTAGTTTTGTCACTTAAATCCACTGAAGTTTCTGAAGAAATTGGTGATATTAAAGTAAGATCGTGTATTACCGCATCGGTATTATAGTCAATTTGCGCCATTGATGATTGGTAGGTATCCCTTGTGTGTGATGTATCTACTGAGGTCGTATCCCACACGAACATGCTCTCGAAAGAACTGAGTGATGTTGACGACGACGACGCTTCTTCTGTAATTGCTTCTTTAGATTCTGCTTCAGAAGTGGTAGCTTTTGATGACACTGGTATCGAATCCTTTGTACCCACAAAGCTACCCGCAATTGTATCTGCTGGGTCTTCTAAAGCAGTTTCTGCAGGCAACACATCCTCACTCATGGTAAGCGAAATTTGACTCAGTTGCGGCAAATCTCCAAAGAATTTCATGAAATTAAGTCGCTCATTTATATTATCCTTACTCTGGGATTCTGGCAAAGTTGGCTCCAAATTTGAAACTTGCGTCTGTGCCACATCCTCAGTTAACACCTCTGACGTGCCAATGTCGGGCAAGACGGGCACACTCGATAATTCGGTTTCTGAACTTGACAATTCGGAGTCTGTTGCTGGCATAGTAGTTGTTGGTGGTTTCAAAGTTTCTTGTAGTTTATTGACCGAAGCCATAATTTGTTGAGCTAATGGATTTGTTTTAGCCTTTCTTATTTCAATTGGTTTACCCATGTTATCCCTTATTTGGCGTACGATGTACAGATCATTTTGGGGATTGATATAATGTAATTTTTCACCATATCGTCTACTTTTACCTTTGTTTAGTATAGAAACTAAGTTACTAGATTCCTCTATTTTTTTGGGGGTTAGCGTTCCTATGGCTGCTTTAATAGTTTCCAAGGAAATGTGAGGACTCAAAATGTGGGACTCATGGCTTGCCCGTTTGCTGTTTGTGGGTGTTAAGGGAATTTGGCTTGTTCTCTCTTGAGGAGGTGTATCAGAAGTCTCGGTATTTAAGGATACAGAACTTGTCCGTTTGCTGGTGACAGACCATAGACTAGTAATTTCCGCATCTTTTGAGGGTTTTAAAATTGGGCTATTAATTGAGCTGCTAGCACTGACTTTTTTTGAGCTCTTGGAAGCTTCGTAGATGACCGAAATCTCTTGTGGTAGCTTTGGAACATTCTTAGACGTTTTCCCATCTAGCTGTGATCGCTGCAATAAATTTGGATCATCTTTGG
This sequence comes from Chymomyza amoena, assembly GCA_037043745.1. Lineage (NCBI taxonomy): Eukaryota > Metazoa > Arthropoda > Insecta > Diptera > Drosophilidae > Chymomyza > Chymomyza amoena. Next base: position 11,378 of record JBAMAX010002982.1, read on the forward strand.
TCTGTATCTCGACTTTTGTTGCCTTATTACCAGAAGTGACAGTTTCAGGCGGTATTTGAATCTCTTTTTCTTTTCGTTCTTTTGACTGAATAGAAGAACTTGAACCAGCTGCGGATTTTGCTGCTGGCGGTTGCACTAAGGCTTCTAGCTTTTCTTCATTAGTGGGCTGCTGCTTTTTAGGAGTTTTCGAACGGATTGTTCTTTTTTGGGGCTTTATAGGTTTGCTCATATTTATTGCAAAACAAATTCGCGAAAAACAAAAAAAAAATGTAACAACAAAAAACAAACAAGTGTGTAATTGTGTAAGAAAAATATTTTGAAAGCTAAGAAACAAGTTGCTAAGAATATGGTTTTAATAATTTCAAAACTTCTACGAGATAGCTAACACTTGGCTCTTTCAACGAAGGCGAGTTATATTTTACTGGTGACTTCCCTTAATACCTTTTCTTGAGCTGATTCCGTTGTGTATCCTTGATCCAACAGACAAGATTTTCGTTCAATGGCATCCTGTATGCGAAATAAAGAAGACAACTTGCGCATTTCGAGAGCTCGACAATTTCCTGGGTAAGCTTTAACAACGGAAAATCATATATAGTAGCTTCTATAAGAGGGGCATTATGAATCTCGTTGGGAACTCGTCATCGAACAAAACGGCGCATATTTGACTTAAATCGCATTATTATAACTAATTTTATGAACAATTGAAAATTCAATAAAAATACCGCAAGACTTTTTTGACAGCCTTATATATAGTCCCATACCAGACTTGGAGCCTTGGCTTAAGTTTTTATCGACAGGATTATAAATCCGAAGGAGTATGCCGATAGGTAGACCTCTTATGGGGTTAACGACAACACCGAAGCAAAATTTAACATAGATAAATCACAGTCTTCCATTTGTTTCATGCTTGTTCGATAGGATAGTAGATCGGAACTCCTTGACTATTCGGCTCGAAAGGATCTGTGTACGATAGAAAGAAGATTGTCTTCACTTCGAAGTGCATGTATATATATATCCAAGCTCGCAAAAGAGTATCCCCCCATTTTTCCAACTTTTGAGTGGATGGCGTCCGGACACATTTTTTCAATAGGATTATGATTGCGAAAGAAAGAAGACTAGTACCACGGTAGTTGTTGTAAGTGGTTCAACCTTTGAGCAGAGAGGATTCACAGTTTTTAATTTTAACCATAGTTGCTCGATGGAATCTTGTATGCGAAAGACCGCCAAAGCTTCGTTTCACTTTTGCTCTACGGGATCTTGATTCCTGAAGAAAGAAGACTGATATCACGCTAGCTGGTGTTTATCAAGGGGTCATCCTTCATCTTTCGGCTGTTTTTTTATCAGTTCCACTTTTGATATTAGCTTGGCTAAGCACGTTGCCTTTGTTTGAGCAAAGCCCACTCTGCTCCAAAACGCTGTCCACCACCCTCCTTTTCAAGCACTGCCATTAAGCAAAAATGTCAACGGCGCAAGGATAACAAAGCGACGCGGACGAACAATGCGCAACGAGGCAAAATAAAATTAATTTACAAGTGCAAAAAAAAAAAAAAAAAATACCAAGAAAAAATTAACAAAAATAAGCAGTGGAAAGCAAAACACTTTTTCATTTACCCCGGCAGGCCGTCAACCGCTCAGCCGCCGCCCCACATACACTTAGACCCAAACCCGTACTGTGTCCAGTCCTTTACGGCCACGTCCATTTGGTGGCGGCTGCTGTGGCACTTTACCCGGACGGATGGCGGGCTGCCCTCCGTTAATAAAAAATTAGATTCATTTGTGCGCGCTTGCTTTATTATTTAAATTCCTGCGTTATTTTTCTAAATTTTCGTCCTTTGGCGTTGTTGTTGTTGCTGCTGTTTTTTTTTGTGCTATGAGCGCGAGAAAAAGTGTCGGAATTTTAATGGAAAATGCCGCCAACGCAAAAATTGTTTAAGCAAACAAAGCCGCCGCAGCTCTCCGCACGCGGGCTTCAACGTGCTAGCTGTTTAAGCTGCTTTCAACTCGAAGGACACAAGCTGAAAGGATGTGCATGTGCTGGCCGTAGCCGCATAAATTGAAAGCAATGCGCGCTGTCTTTCGCTACAAGCTCAATCCCAGCTCAAGACAGTACTCCTCTACAGCTACACCCATCTGCAAAAAACTCCACCCTACGCCGTCAGAGCACATGACATGAATGCCTGGCGGCTCATTTCAAGTGAAAAATGAGTAAAAAATGAAATGAAACAATGCTTGTCCGTTGGAGTTGTAGTCCGTAGCACCGCCTGGTCCAACACGTGGTGCGAGTGCAGAGGCAAAATCGTGGCCAATTTTAATTTTTCTTTTGGCTCTACGCCCGCGCCTCTCCGGGCCCGCAACCGACCGAGTGGGCTGCCCAGCTTGTCCAGTTGTACGGCCGTGCCGCTTACATTTCTAATGGGCATTTTCGGTGGGTTAATGTGCTGTTAGGGTAAAGTAAAAAAGAAATCCAGAAAAAAACGTCACTCGGTGGTGGCACCGGGTGCGCCGCCTTAAGCACCATTGTAGGAAAATAGCATTTTCATTGTGGCACTAGGCACTGTACGGTCGTCGCACATTTTCTAGCATTTGTACGGAAGCTGTCCTGTGTCCGAAGTTTTGTACCGTGTTCTATCTACACTTTACTCCATCCGCCGCACGCTGATGAATAATGACAACGCGGAAAAAAGTGAACTTTCATGCCGACCAAGTACCGTGCACCAAGTGGATGGAGGAGGCTATATTCTGTGGCGAGCTTACTTAAAAATGCGCAAAGACGACGCCTTTGCTTACTCTACGAGCTTGATTTACATAGTAGATTAATGTTTGGTATGTCAGTACCTCAGGATTGAAATGAATGTCTTATAGCGCTACAGCTAACCATGGATGCAAATTGAAATGAGCGAGACTGGAGTAAAATTTCATTAGAACACATCCGAAAATTTGTTTTTTTTTCTAAAGCCTCTGGAAAGTGACTACTGTAATGGGTGCATAGTATGGCATAAACTTTCACTTTGTGGAAGAGCTGGAATTACCAAAAATTGGATTAGGAGTTGGAGTTGCAAATTTTTATATTTTAGGAGTAAGCCGCTGAAAAATATTTTAATGGGTTGCAAGACCGGTTGCGTTTTTTGCTTTCCAATCCGAAGAACCTGTTTTGTTAACTTCATCTATCAAAACTAGAATTTGGTTTAACTTCTCTATCCTTAACTCACGAAAAGACTCTTGCCACGGTTGTTCAATATTGATTCCGGGGAATTAGTCTGCGAAACATGAGTGATTCAACTTTTTTGCGATCTTGTCTCTAGGTAGTATAAAGAGGCTTGTAACATGGTGCATGAATGTTTAACGTCCATTTTCGAAATCCCACACCAAAAGCTAAATATGTGTTATAGAGTGTCCGATTCTGAAGAAATTTTATTGTTTACTTGATCTATAGAAACTTGTGTTTGATATTAATTCTCTTCTGACAATAGTTTTCATGGTGAATAATGTATCAAAATAAGAATTCAAGATTGATTCCGGAGAATTGGTTTCCGAAACAGAATTGATTCGAAATTCCATAGGACAACCTAAATATCTGTTGAAGAGAGCCAAGTCCAAGACATCGCTTTGTTTCGTATAAAAAATATCATCAAAATTTTTAAAGAAACTTCAACAAAAAAACAAAAAAATAATGTGGGTTCTCACCAATCACCCACATCTTCCCTTACATGAACAAGTACTTTTGAAGGAAGACACAAGTACATCCGGATGTAACCCGGTAAAGGCGAGTCAAGAAGACGTCCGAAGAATCGGACCTTGTTTTTCAAGACGTCTTTGATTTATTTTAATTATTTTATTACATTTATATAAAGCACAGCCTAAGTTTACCCCTCTTAATATGTCCAAAATTACTATATATAACCATTCCGGGTTGCCCAGCCAGCATTTCCATGGCATACCTTTCAGCGCGCCAACCCCAATCCGGATGCCAATGTAGTGGCCGCTAATGAAAAAGCGCGATAGGAGACGCACTCGAAAATTAAATTAAATAAAGGCTTTTGTAAGCGAGCAGCGAGGCAAACAGAAGCAGCAGCCCCACTTATAGGCCCAAGCTCCAGCTCCCGATGCCATTGTCGAGCAACGTTAAGGATTTTCGCACGATTTTTTTTTTCGTCAAAGTTTGTTTTACATTTTGCTGTAGAAACAAAAACAAAAAAAAAAGTTGTAGCAACCAACGCCGGGTCTTATCGTCCAGATACAACAAAGCGTTTGGCAGTTGGCAAGGACAACACAATGCGCAGGATAACTTGTTGGTGCGGGCAGCCGGAACACAGAGAGAGCGTACGAGTGGTCGGCTTTTATTTTTGTGCATATTTTGCTTTTAATTTCCAAAGCGCAAATTACGCTTGTGTGCCTTAAATATTAAAATAAAAAAGAAAGTGATAAAAATTTGAAGGAGACCGACTCTGTGATGCACTGCAATCCTTTTTTCGAAAAAAAATTTGTGTATACATTCTTCGAAAGCAGTCCAAACTGCTTGTCTGCAGTCCAACAAGCAGTTCTTAACAACCGCTTAACTGCAAACGATTGTACGTGGACTCAAAATATAGTCGTAAAGACCTTTAAAAATAAGTATGGCAGCTTTTGCGGAAACTATAAGGCTCTATCTCTAGTATCTTCTGGGAACAAGGTGCTCATACAGACGTCGAAGCGTTCTTTTGTTATAATAAATATATTTACTGCCACGCCCCGGGACTTATGCACTGCTTAAATCTTTAATACTTCTTGTCCATCTGATTATAGAGTATCATAAAAAAGTTTAAGAGAAAGCAATGTTCAGTAATGTAAAGTTCTTCATGCTTCTTTCTTGTTATCCTTTTTGTGCGCGCTCAATGATTTCTGTGCCGCTGATGTGCCAGGACATTATCTGCGGGCTGTCCTTTCTTTTTTTTTTTTAAGGCCATTATCGCGGCCGGGTCCTGATGCGCAGTTTTTGTTTGTTTAAGGCCGAGATGGACGTGGACGCAGTTGCCGCCTGGCTACGTTTTTAATTAGCCGCTGCCCCCGCGCGCGGTACAACAGTTTTATATTTCTTTGTATTATTACGTTGATGTCCATTCGGCTGGCTACGCCAAGTGCTCAAGTGTCCATTGTCCTGTCATTTGCATAGAAAACGTCGCTTCTGCTCATTCCTGTCATCGTTTGTCTTAGGTTTTTAATTATCACACGCCGCTGGCACAGGAAGCGCACCGAATATTTTCACATGAGTTCACTTGAGCGGCAACAGCGGCCGGGGAAGCAGCTTGGGTTGGGGTTTCCAAAACTTAGTAGTAGTAGTTTTTCCAGCAGGTGTTTACTTATCATTAGTTTTGCTCGCAAATTATAGATATTTTGCTAGCAAACACTTTCCAAAACTTAAACCCATTAGCAGTTATTAACACCCAAATTGGCCAGCAATTAGCGGTGTCATCAATGACAACACCAAAAAAATAAACAAGCAACCCCTTTTCAGTGCAACCCTTTGCTGGCTAACCCTTGCCAGCGCCTTTAATAAGCCATTAAATGTGTGCGCCTGCGCGGGCAACGCCAAAAGGGTTAAATTAAAGGGGTTCCCGGCTGGCTGATTACCCTGACAACTTTATTCCGGAGTTAAGTGCTGCAAATCAAAACCAGACCAAACCTGCAACAAAAGGGTTTAGTTACACTACAAATTTGTGCCATGTTTGCTTTGACATTAAATGTCAAACAATATTTGCGAGCATGACAAATCATTTCAAGGACCTACATCTTGGTAACGCCCACGTTTGCAATTCCAGTTAAAAGGCTAGCACAAATTGCGCAACAATTTTTTTTTACAAATAAAAAATTGAAAAGGAGAAAGAAAAATCAATTCCAGGAATACTTTTGGCTGAAACACTTAAAAAAGAAAGGCAGACAAAAACAATGACCAGGGCATAACAAAAGACGCACAGGGGCGCAAATCCTTTAATTTGTGTTGTTATCCTCTTGAAGAAACATGAGCGCAGACATTAGGCCAGGTTATTTGAGCAGCGTATGTGTGTGTGCAGTCTAGTTTTAATACTTTGCTCCAAAAGTACAGTCACTACCCTGACCTGCTTAGTCGTTTTCCATGGTGACAATTTCCAAGTGCCTAGAAGCGTCTTAAATAACACATAGGAAGCCACTACGGAAGTCAGCAGGTGTGTGAACCCTATCTATGGGCACACATCTATCAAAAAAAGTTACTGCTCCAGTTTTGGTGGTAGCAACTTTTCAAATTTTAATTGGTTAATTGCTAGTTACGAGGTCAGTTAGAGATTGGGTTAACTAGATATGTAAATAAGGTGGTTGGAAAGGGTCAAAAACAGTGAGCAAAGATGAATGGGTTCAAAAGAAATTTTCAAAACACTTCAGGGTGAAAGAGATAACTCAATCCTCATCAATCTTTGTTACCGGTGGACAGTGGAGCGCAACAAACAGTTTAAACATATTTGTGAACCACATATGTACATCTTCAACAGATTAAGAAAGGGTAAGGGAAACTCCAAAGGAATTCAGTATTGGCTGCTTTTAGTAGGAATTGAATCAATTTCTTTAGGTGTATCCAACTGTTTAGATAAGCCTACTAGTTACAGACTAAACCATAATAACACAAAGAAAAAGTCCTAGAACGTGAGGTTTATGTGTTTTCAAGTTCGGCTTTGGTTCGATCTTTTTATCCCAACTTTGGGGCTACCAAGGTTAGGTTAAGTTAGTGCAGAAGTTGGGGCTTGATGTGTCCCAAGTCACTTAGGCTCCAGTAGGTCCACGTATATGACCTTAAAGTCATGTCTAACCTCGAGAGGCTTCTTGGACTCTACCTCTGAGAGCTCAGACGAGTCAGTATGGAACTACGATTCTGAGAAAACGGAACCTGAGCTTCATAGACTGTCCAGTAATAGAAATACGAATTTTGTCCCTCAGAGAGCTCTTTAAATTTTTTCAGTCGACTTCCACCATGTCAGATCTCTGACATAAGTTCAAAAACGGCAAAGAATAATGTTTTCAGAAAATGGTTGTTCAGCGCTGCTTTCCCATAGTCCTTCCGTTGAGCAAGACATAATCCGACTTCCGACTGATATAGCCCCTAAATGGACCCCATAAAACTAAGGTATTCGAGAGCATTTCTCAGAAACTCGACCTGCTGGGAATTACTTTGTGGGTAGAGCTGTGGTACCATCTGTCATACTAGATGACCGCCCCCAAAGCAGGACCTCTGGAAAAGTCTAGCGTACTCTGGACAGTTAATCTCGAGAAACATTGATTCTCTGCTGGGGTTTATTTTAACGGGAATGTCGGATGCAGCTGACATTCCGGAAAAAGGCGAAGGTCTAATGTCACAGATCGTGAAGAGCTGACGTTTATCTTTGGTAGGGTCCTTGATATTACGCTATTATAGCGTAACTCCTAATCTAACGCGATAAGGAGGATGTTATCCCAGAAATTTGCCCTGGTAGGGTACTTTTGAACTTAGGCTCGGACTCAGCAACCCTCCTCTTAAGCATTGTTGCTGATGTTTTCCGAGGATTAATATTTGGTAACCAGGATTCGCATTCAGCGACTTCGTTAACAAAAGGATACCATAGTCTAAGCCGAAGGTCCGAGCTTTGCGACGACGGCTTAAGAAAATGGATTACGGCTTCGGTTCCCAATAGCCATGCACTTTTGTAAATAAGATCTAGATCTCTCCAGCTCTCTCTCTGTTCAACCTAAATACGATTATTAACCAGGCGTAAACTTTCTTTTTACGAAGCTATGTAGTTATTACACTGTTTTATAGCTAAACACCTTCAGCTGCAACCCTATTACAACCATAAATAAGACAACAAAGGACTTTGAACGATAACCAGCTAACCCATAATTTGGTTTATAATAACGAGTTTGGTTTTGCTTGGTCGATCGGCTGTCGGTCCTTTAATCACCTTCTAAACGATGCACAGGACACGACCACACAAAACTCATAAAAAGGAAAAGAAAGACATAGTACAAGTAGAATAGACAAAGACGAGTCAGCTTGAAATAATTGGAACAATTTCCTATCAAATTTATGTGCCATAATCGGGAGCAGGTTCAAAGATAAAAATCGAGCGCATTCTAAGGAGCGGCAGCGGCGTGTGAACAGGTGAAAGTGGACGCGACAATGGACGGAAGAACGTGGTTCTTCTGGTTGGCCCAGTTATTTTTATGACCACCAAAGCGCTTTGTTAACAATGATTTTTATGCCTTGGTGAACGTATGTGAGTGTATGTGTGTAGGCAACTATCTGGACTTTGTGGTTAGCTCAACTCGTTATCCTTTTTGCTCCCGCTCTGCGACTGGCTGGTTGGTTGCCTGACTGACTGACTGACTCCTTATCGCTGACATTGCATCTGTGTGGACCGCCCAACCATTTTGGCTTACAAAAAGACATGGTATTGGAGACGGGGTAAATTGTAAATGGTTTGTTATAAGAATATATAGGATTGGTAATAACCGTTTTGTGTGTCCTGTCAGAAATGTCTCAATCGGAGCATTCGCTTGCTTGGCTTTGGCTAAATTGGCTCAGGCTCATAATCGAAATTCCATTGAAACGTAAAATTGACAAGGCAGGACCCAAACAGTAGCGTCAGAGACGGAGTGGAAGGAGTGGAGAGAGTAAGCCACTCGTATCTAACTGTTTACATCGGTTGCGAGCATTTGGGCGCCATTGTTGACATATTTTTTGTACCCTTTTTGTAAGGTTTCAGTTATTGATTGGCCGATAAGGCAGTTCAATTGGCTTTTGTACGGTTTGCAGACATTTGATAAGATCGTTTAAATTGAGTGATGGGCAGTGTAGGGGGTACTGTAGTGTGGAGGAGTCAATACGATGCTAAAGAGCTCCGAGGAATAGTTTATTAAAATGAACTAAATGTAACTCGTTTTTTGGTTCCTCTAGTGTCTTTAGTTTCAAGTGCAGAAATAATTGAGCAACAAATCATATTTTGGTTCCTTTCGCTCCTATCATTTTAAAAATAAAGGCGTAAGATCTCATAGAGGTAAATCCGCTATGGAGCGTTCTAATTCCAGTCAACTACCTTTTGCTCTTATTTAGGTTCCTTTTAGTTTTTACCGTATATTTAATTTAGAATTTAGACTTTAGAAAGTACAGAAGTCAATTGGGATCTGAAGGGTTCGAGCGTCGGGATTTTATTTTGAACTTATTTATAAGCTTCAACTAAACTATCTCTTTAGTTCCTTTAAGTAAATATCTCTATTGTGTCTGTAAGAATTCCAATGACAGGGTTTTTGGATCGAACCAATGAACAACTTGCTCGTCTCTCTTTTGTCTCTATATTTTTTTAGCTCCTATATCGCTATCGGATCTATAAGAGTTCCAATGATCGGCTTTTCAGAATTTTGCGAGCTCTGTCCAAATCCTGGATCTCGAACATAAGAAATAATTCCCAATCCAAAATATTAGACTAATTAAGCACGCGAACTACGGAACCAGTAGTTCCCAAAATATGCAGAAATCGAAAAACTAATTTCCTAATTAAAAGAATCTTAGTGAGTTGCCTCCAAGAAAGGAACTAAGGAACCAAGAGTTCCTAAATAAGAAGAATTTGAAAAAATGAATTCCTAAGTAAAAGGAACGAGGAGAGTTGCCTCCAAGAAAGGAACTATGAACATGTAGGAAGTGTAGCAATCGGCACAGAGCATTAATGTACAACTATAAAGTGCTCCTGCCCTAATATGTACCCAACTAATCCCAAAGGTGCTCCACTGTCATATTAGCCAGGTAATTAAAAGTTATGATCGATTATGGGCTTAGCAAAGAAAGACTCTGTGTTACCTGTTCGTGCCACAGCCAAGCTGCAGCTGCTTCGTGCTGAGCTGAACTAATCTTATCAAAGGGCGCTCGTCAGTCGTCAGTGGCTTTACATGGCCAAAAAGTAGTCTTTCAAAAGCCGACCGCTCGGCAGGTGTAATCCCAAAGACAACAAGTCAAATGTAATAACAACAAAAATATAAAATGTTCATTTCATTTGTTACAATTACCCAAAACATTCGGCGGCGCGCGTTCCCTCAAATGGTTTCCTAGAAGTTAAGATCGATTTTTGGCAAGTCGAGCAAAACGTTGATAAGATAAATAGCAAAATGTCCCAGCTCAGAGCTCAGTGCCACTGGGCATCGGGCACTGGGCACATGTCAGTCAATTGCTCAAAGATCGGCAAACTGTTGTCGTTACGGGCCAGTGCCTGCTGTTGTTGCTTGGAAGACGCCCGCTGCGTGGCCATGTCTGGATGGCGGTTGTAGTTCTGATAAGAGTCCAACAATTTGTTACAATTTTAATTTTTTACAACTGACCATTTGACTGAAGTTTGATTAATTGTGGGCGAAAGAGTTTGGGACGGTTTCTCATTTTTTGGTTTGTAGCTGCCGTTTTGGAGGCATCCCACTGGGAATTGCTTTGTTGCTGTGGGTGTGTTGCATTTGTCCGAAGACGAACGCTTTGTTTTGAGCTCTAATTGAAATACAAAGCGGAGTGATTAATGTTGGGATGCCTTTACTAGGGTTAAGCAGAAGCATAAAAAATACGAAATTCCGATAGAGTATTTATTGTTTTGTGGATAGCACGTCCGACTTAGCAATGTTAGGAGTAGGCTCACAATGAACCACAGGGAGTAGATTTACCCTTTTTTTGCGCACCGTACTTTTAAAACGTCCATGGTGAAATTTTTTTTGTCCATAGCTGCTTTTATACCCCATGTTTTCGAGATTGACGCACAGATACGCATCGAGTCAAGGTTACCAAGAGTCTAACTCTATGAGATCATAGAAGTCGTCGCGACGCGTCGGTTGCTTTAGCCTAATCTCTCAAGGATTCCTCCTAATATTCAGAACAAGTACGCTCTCTGTGGGTTCATTACTTATGACGTTTCACCTCCTTGTCTGACCCACAACTCCTACTTTAGTCTTACCTATTTAATTTTTGCTCAAGAATCATTCGGAATGACTCTCTCTCTCTCTCAATCCCTGTTATCCCTAGTTGGACATAGGGCCTCCAATAAAAGTATCGCAACGATTTAAGCGTATTGAAGAAGTTTTGATTGTAGAGCCATTTCCATTTGAACATGAAGCAGGCGGATTTCCCACATAAATAAACCCATGCGGGTTTACGCTTATGTATGCTAAAGTTCGAGTAGAGCGGCGAACTTCAATAGATTATAAGCCTAAATAAGATCTTGTAAGCTTCATCTAATAGATAACCAGATACTCTCTAATAAATGGCCGCTTCTAACCTGAGGAACAGACGCCTTTTGCAGCCGCTCCGAGACAAACGCTGCAAGTCTTCGGGGATCCTTTTAATCATATATGACGAGGCGGCCCCCCAAAGCTCCCTCTCTCGTTAGCCCAGACCGTACCCCCAATGCTGGTTTTTTACCTCATCTTCAGTACGGTTGCTTGGGTTACCAGAGTGTACCACTGGGTAGTGGGAGTAGGGACTGATAACAGCCACCTCAGCTTCTCTAAAATCCCTTTTACAGTCCTCGAAATGACTGGAGATACCAACATAGTCGGGCGAATCAACTAACTCGATAACAACTCTCCGTCTGGCAAATCTATCGAGATTTAAAAGAGTAACTAAATCAGAGTCATCATCAGTCACAAACAAAAATTTGAAACCTTATTTTTGCTCGCTTTAAAATCAATTTTGGCCAACCGCGTATCTAAGCTACCAAGTTTATCCATTACTAAACCATGCTCAAGCCCACTACCCCCAACTAGAACGCCAAGTTTTAGGAAAGGAGGCTGACTACTCTAACTGTAAACAAACACAGCAAAGCTGCAAATATTAGAAAAAGAAGTGTACTAGCTGGGAAAAAGGTTCATCAATGCGCACAAAGAGTAGCCAAGGCGGCGGCGTCGGCGACGCTGTTGGGCTCAAGGGGCGACTAGCCGGGAGCAGAGCTCTCAAAGAAAGCAGCCTAAAAATGGAAAATAAATAAACCAACTTGAAAGTTGACAGGCAGCCAGTGCCTGACTCTCCCATACCCCCACTTATTGGCCAAAAAGGAGTCCATGTCCCTTTGGCTAGGTTAGGGCCAGCTCAGTTGATGGTATAACTTGTTGTTGTCTGTTTTTGACAAACAAATCCTTGGGCGAGTTGGCCCCATGCAGCATTTTCAAACGAATCCTTCGTTGTGCGTGGTTACGCTTGCCAGGACAACGACCCAAAAAGTCCATTGGGGTGTTTGACATAGTGGTTCCTAGATGGATACGCTGCTGTCCACTGGCCTAGAAAATTGAAATGTTTTTTTTTGGATATACGCAAAGGAGCTGGCTAGCACTCCTTGCCGCCAGCTAAAATGCAAACAAATTTCATCAACGCGTGTCGACCAAACACTCACATAGATATTACGCGTTTATAAGGATTTACCAGCACACTTATATGTGCGTGTTGTAGTAGGTGTTGCCCCCCGCCATAGAGGCCAAGATTAAGGCCGAGTTGGCATTGGCAGCTGCCGGCGATTTCCTTTAGTGTAAACCAATTTTCGTATCAATAAAAGCGAACGTTTTTATTGTGCAGCAGTTTTTGAGTCGAATTGAGTTGAGTTTTCCCTTTTCAAGGACGACGCGACGTCACGAAGACGAGTGGGCGTGACAAAGGCCACTAATTGTGCCGCTGTAGTAGGAAAGTGAAAGGACGCCAGTACGATTCGACAGTTTGCGTTCTTAAGCCGGAAGAATGTAATTAGAGGCTGCACGGGCCTTAATGGAGTTGGGGGCGGGGGACAATGTTTAAGATATGGGGCGTGGCACGCGCGCAGCGGCACACCAGGCCGCCTGAGCTCAGGCTATGAGTTGTTGCATGTCTGGCTTGCTGAACTAAAGGTGAGCTCGGGCAGTCGCAATAGTTTTGTTAGATTTGTTGGAGGGTTTTGAGGCAAACTGCTTGGAATTTGGGAAATTTGATTTTGAGGATATATATAGGGCAAGAGGGATTGAATACGAGTTAGTAATTTGATTTGCCTATAAAACATTTGCTTACATTACTCAGGATTAACTCGTTTGATATACCGAAATAAAGCAAATGCTTTGCTGAAACTTTCTGGAAATATTGATTTTTTCTGACCATTATTAAATTTTGAGAAATGATCATTCGAAAATCAATTTTTGACATTTTTAAAAATGCTGGGGTAAGCCCAAACGCCTCTATTTTTGACTTATTCATCGCAGCTATGGACTTTTAATGCCTTTTCGATTATAAATAACGGGTTTACCCCCCTTTTTTCGTACAAGCATGGCATGGCTGGAAAAGTTTTCGGTCAAACTGGACCGATTCACTTTACTTTTTTGATTTTTTTAACTATAAATAAATTTTGAGAAAGGACCAATTAAAAAGAATCAATTTATTAGATTTTTTAAAATAGTGGGGTAAACCCGACCGCCTTTTTTTTGGCTGATCCAGCACAGATATGATCTTAATTTAATGGTTTTTATATTATAAATTAAGGAAGCCTTGTTTTGTTTGACAAACTGAACGTATTTCTTAAATAAAGGTAACGTAACGCTTTGAATATACATATAAATCCAAAGTAAAGTTGAATTTACTTGACAACTCTAACATGAGCTCGCTTAGTATTGCTGTTTTTAAGAAACAGTGGGAGGTCGAGTTTGCCCCAGCTTACCTCATAAATATTTAGTAAAGCGAAGTAATTAAAAAAATTTCCATTGTTGAAACCGTTCCTCAAATTCACCCAAATCGAGGTCAATTTTGTCAACTAGTGCAATCTTTACTAAATTTTTGCTTGCACTGAATACTATCCTGCGCAGTCCTTCAATACCGTCTCTGGTTACACCCAATAAACACCTCCCACGCTTGGCTTTATGTTTGGCCTAACTGCCATGTAGCTATAAAATTTCATAAGCATTACGGGCACTTCCGGAAAATATGAACCATATTTGCAATATAAACATGGCGTATGACCACAAAAAGGACCTCAACTAAACGGCATTTCTCTGCTGCCACTAAATAAAATTTCCATTAAGTTAATTAATGTGCGGCAATTATGACCACTAAAAAGCAACACTGAAATTCTATAGTTTTTAATCAAAAAGTCATTAAGGATGCTCAGCGTGTTCTGCTGCCTATTTCTAGACCCCATCTCAAGACCCCCACCAGACGACAGCAAGGAAATCAAGCAGCATAAACAATTTGTCGCCTGCTGTTAAATTTGCAATAAAAAAATCTCACACACGAGCGAAAAAAATTAATTGTTGTTATTGTGGTAGTCGTTGTTGAGCTGCTCTGGTCGCTTTTAATGGGCACGCGTGTTTATCCTTTTGGGCGACATCCTGTTGATATTTTTAGTAGTCGCTAGGTAATAATCACTTATGCTCACACACATCTCTAATGTGGTACACATAAAAAAATAATAATTGAGCACACATCAGAAGTCACAGTCTCCAGCCCCTGCGTCGTGCGCAACCCCTCTCTCTAGGCGCTACAACGTTTTTTGCGTCTTTAAAATCCTTTTTTGCCACAAAATATTTACCCACCACATAATATTCCTTGTGGAAACAACACTTCATATTGAAAGGCTTGCTGATTGAGTGCTCTTGGTTGATCGGCACCGGCTCCAAGTTGATTGCGTGTGAGCCTTTTGTCCTTTGTCGGCAAGGGGTGCGGTAGGAGCTACCTCTTAACTCATTCAGGGCTGTGTTTCCCATATGGATGGTTGGCTGGTTTATCTATTGTTTAAAATTATTGTCGTTAGTTGATAAAAAAATTCCGAGATTGCAACCCTCGCTGAAATACCCGGATTGATGCTGATGCATGGGCACGTGTTTGGCTTTTGCGCAAATTATTTATTTATAGAGTTAGTTGTCTGTGTGTGCCTACAAAAACAACAAAATAATAGATAAAGGTATCCGTGAGATACATTTGGCAGTGTAGTTGAGATCGGCGATTTTTGGCGAATCGTTTTTGATAGAAAAGCGAAAAAATGCAAGGAAAGGTTACGGGTTATTAGAGTCTCGTAATATCAGAGTAACTTTTAAATTATAAACATATTTTCAGAACTATTGCGGAAGTGCTGTGAATGAAATTAATGGAAAAATGAAATTTAAAAAAAAAATAAAATTTTCTACACTAAATTTTTTGTTTTTTAATTCTAGGGTACACAATTTTAAATTAAAATTAAAAAAATTAAATTTTCCTAGTCTATTATTTTTGAAGTTGATTTTTATAATAGAATAATAATAATAGAACTTATTTCAACAATTATTCCATATACAAATTTTTATATTTCCCTTCCGATTTTTGCACAGACCACTCATTTCTAATTGCAATCCATCAAACTCCAGTGTATTAAAAATTTGGGCTTCTATTAAACAAATTTTTCTTTATTTAAAAAATGAAGTATGTACAAAATTTCGGTTTATTTTTTTAAACTGTTGCATCAAATCAATTTTTCGATATAAAAAGGAATAAATAGATATATTAAAAAAATAAATAATCTTTAAATTAAAAATATTTAAAAAAATTTTAAGAAAAAGGAAAACATTGTCTTTTGAGTTATGCACAAAAAAATAGTTCCTTAAAAACTTAGAAATTTTTTTTTTAACTTATCCATAACGTGTTAAACTTAACTCTTACGTTTTCCAAAGCTTGTTTTTTTGACCATAAATAAATGTTTACAATTTGTTTTTGAAAATCACATTTTGATCCTTAATGAGGAGATGAACAAAAATAATTATTAAAAATAAATAGAAAATTTCAAATTGAAAAAAAGTTTTATATAAAGAAAAAGGGGAAAGAAATTTTGAATTGTCGATAGCTTTACCAGAAAATATGTAAAAAGCTTCGATGTTATTTTTTTACATTTTATATTAAATAATCTGCAACGTGTTAAGCTTTTAAATAAAAGATTTGTAAACCATATTTTGATTCTTAGTCAGGAAGATTAATAAAAAGATTTATTAAAAAAATTTGAAAATTTCTAATATTTTTAATTTAAGAAAAGAAAAATTACAGAAAATACAGATTATTTTCTAAAAATTTAACTTTTAAGCTTAAATTATCCGAAATTTTATTCATTTGTTTTTAAAAATCATATTTTGATAATTAATCAGGAAAACCTTTTTAAATAATATATACATAAATACTTTTTTTTATTTGAAATGGAAACCGGCTAATAAAGAGCAACTGGAAATATTTTATATTTAATATAATACAATAACCCGGAACAATTTAAAATGCATTCCATAAACAATTTTTTGTTATATTAAATGCAATGTATATTTAAAGATCCATTAAATGATTTTTTTTTTAACTTACTTTTTGGATTTAGCAGATCCATTATTATATAAGAATTTTTTATACCCTGTACCGTATGGTACTAAGGGTATATTAAGTTTGTGCAAGCCGAAAATGTATGTAACATATAGAAGGAGACGTCGGAGACACCCCAAAGTTACCTAAAATATGATCAGGGTGAATAGAGAAGTCGATATACCCATGTCCGTCTGTCCGTCTGTCCGTCTGTCCGTCTGTCCGTCCGTGTGAACGCCTAGATCTCAGAGATGGTAAGAGCTGGAGTTACCAAACTTTCACATTAGATCCCATATTATTCCATAGGAGGCAAGTTTATTTTAATTTTTTGATATCGGGGATAAATTATATAGCTCCCATGGGGGTGTTTGAGACGACCTCGACAAAAAAAACGTTTTAGATGAATAATTCGTTTGTTTATGAAGATATCGTAACGAAATTTGGTATTCGAAAGTTTTATAGTTCCCAATCACTGTACCAAATTTGATCGAAATCGGTTGACTATATCATATAGCTCCCATAGGACCGATCGACCAAAATAACTTTTTAAAGAAAAATTCGCTATATTTCGTTTTTTAATAAAGATATCCTAACCAGATTTGGCGTTTGGAAATTTTTTAGAGCACTTAAGCAATGTGCCAAATTTGAACAAAATCGGTTGACTATATCATATAGCTCCCATAGGTCCGATCTTCCAAAAAATCGATTTTTTAACAAAATTTGTTGTGTTTCGTTTGTTTGTTAAGATATTGGGACCAAATTTTACATTCGTGAGTATTTTATAGTTCCTAAGCACTGTACCAAATTTAATCCAAATCGTTTGACTAGATCATATAGCTCCCATAGGACCAATCGGTCCAAAAACACGTTTTTTATACAAAATTCGATGTGTTTTGTTTGTTTGTAAAGATATTTGAAATAAATTTGGCATTCATATCTTTTTTAAGGTATTTAAGCACTGTCAAATTTTATTGAAATCGGTTGACTATATCATATAGCTCCCATAGGAACGATCGGTCAAAAAATAATTTTTGCTTAAAAATTCTTCTGTTTTTGGTTTTTTGTAAAGAAATCGGACTTTATTACAAGCTAGTGGTACAGGGTATCCTAAAGTCGTCCGCGCCCGACTTTACGTCCGCCATTTTTTTTTTAATTTTAATTAAGTAATTTTATTAATCTGCGTTTTTTCTCATAATAACTGAAATCTTAATTCTCTTAATAAAATATAGTCAGTCAATTTAACAGAGATATGATTTTCTTTCGAACTGTAACATACTATAAAAAAATTGTATTTCAAGTCTTTTTTATACTATAGGGAGAAAATTAAAAGATTGCAATTTCCTTAACATATCCCCTTGTGACAAGTAAAATATCCCAAATCCAGCTTAAAAATGAAAGTAGTCATTGCATTTAAATCAGAGGAAATTACTTTTCAGTTCGGTAACCATCTGAATCTTAATAGCCCCATAGATGATTGACTGCATCCGAATTAGTATTAAAATAAAATTCGTTATCAGTTTCCCAGAAAAGTAGATACAATAAATAAGACAATAAGTAAGTAAGTAATGAAGGTATATACAATCGCCTTGCCTTGAAACGCCTTGCCTTGAAACGTTTTTCTAGATTTCCAAGATATTTTTTGCTTACTCCTATAGTTCCAATTCTGAAAGTCCTTTAATAAAACAATTCCGCGGAAATTGAAAATAACGCTGCTCCATTACATTTAAATAGCTTTAAATATTTCAAGAGAATTCTCAACTTCAATTAGTTGACTTTCAAAGACAACTGAAAATACTTATGCACAATTAAGAGATATATTTAAATCAAAGCGTTGGCTTGAAATCTCTCTTTAATTGTATAACTCGCATATTTTATTACATTTGCCACTTAACAAGATGGCGGGAGAGCAGATAAAAGGAGCAGATATTATATCCCATAGTTAAAGTAGTGCGCTGCAGGACGAGACGCAGTGCGACAAAGCAAGAGCAACAAAATTAATTGAAATTTTATTTCAAATGCGAACTTTGACATGGTTTTCCTGGAAAACCGCGTGCCACGCAGCTCTACGAACGCCTGTGAAATATTTACGCGCGAATGTACAACAACGCCAAGCTACAAGGACAACAACTTCTGGGAGTGGGCTACGGATTGGGTTTGGCTGTAGAAGTAGTAGAACTTGCGGGCATTTTATGAAACGGATATGAGAAACAACAAAAAGCAAGAAAGTAAGCAAAAGCCGTAAGGAGCTGACTATCTCGTACATGACTCAGAATTTTGCGTTTGAAAATTAAAAAATTCTTCAAAAAGCAGAGACGGACACGGCAAGTGGGTGCTAACTACACGGCCGCATAACTACATAGCTGACTGTTGGAGGACCCCATGCGTAGCAGCAGTAACTGCGTCGTCGTCCGCGTCGTCGTCGTCTTTCTCTTCCTGCTTGTCGTCTTCCCCGTTGTTATTGCTGTTGTTGTTGTTGGGGTAAACAAAGGATCAAAAGCGCACTAATTGTTTTCTACTTAGGCAGCAGGCGTACGTAGGCCGCACCATTCAAAGTTTTCTACGGCTCTGCCACCCACTCCGGCTGGTTCCCCAAGAGCTAATCTGGCCGCCTTTGCTTGGCTTTGCCTTTTGCCGCGTAATTTTTTTAAAATGTAATTTGCAATTAAAGAGAACTTTCGTTCTGGCCATAACTGGCTATACCAAGGCAGGGGGTGTTGGCCCCCCGCTAAAACCCACGCCTTGAGCTGTTGCTGAGTCCTTATGACGTTTCATTGCGTTAACGTTAACTTGTTTTGACTCTCCCGCTCTCCCCGCTCTCTTTGCTTTTTGTAGCTGTTTCATTTTGTAAAGGATGTTTGCTTCAGCTGATTTACACAAAAAGAATTTTAATTAATTTCATTGCTGCATTGTGTGGGCTGTTTGTTTGTCCTTGTTTTTGTTGTAATTGTTGCTACTTTTGCTGTTGTTGTTGTTGCTCTCGCCTGGCGACAAGTCGCAAAGTGCCACTTTAGAGATTTGTTCTAGGAGAGCTGTGCTCATAAATGGCCTTCAGGCGGTCTTGAAAATGTCACAGCATACGGCTTTAAGTTTGGAATTATGAACAAATAACGCCCACTAAAGGATTATTTATTGTAGTATCAACAAAATGTATTTACTTTATAATAAACTGTAGACTGAAATCTTAAAAGTGAAAAGTGGACTGAAATCAATCATGCCTTTTGATATATTTACCTTTGAAGCTCGGTTACTCATATGTCAAAACAGTTTTAAATTTAATAGCTCAAAAGTTTGTATACTCTATACCGAATGTACAAAGTCATTATCAAATCGTGGAAATATCTGTAAGGATCGAAAGAAAGCGTAGCAGACCCCACAAAATCTATATATTCTTTATAAAGCAGAACAGCCGAGCCGCTAGAGCAAAGCCTGTCCACTTAAATCTAACTATTTGAAAACCTTTATCATAAAGAAACTAAAATCACACAAAACCGGCTTTAAGACTCATATAGATTAAGATATAAAAGTTCTTCTTACTTTATAGACATACAACCCATCTCGCAATATTTTTTTCTGTTCAGTACCCATTCCAAAATACCCCAAAAATTTTTAGGAAGCGAATAAAAATCGTTATATACATTGTTTTCCATTTTTTATTCACAATTCGAGCTTTTTTAAAATCCAATGAGAATATCTATAGCCACAAATTTCAAAATTAGTTAAAAATTAGTAAAAGTAGGTTATATTTTGCCCAGATAATCGTTTAAAAACTGCTTGAACTGGTTTGGTAGAGGATATTTTAGAGTCGGGCAGGCATTCTCAAATTATGAGAAATAAAGAAAGTGTGCAGGGTTAATGTGATTAGGATATCTCAAAAAGGATATAGAAAGACAATACCCCAAAAATTTTTAGTAAGCGAATAAAAATCGTTATATACATTCTTTTCTATTTTTTATTCAGAATTCGAGGTTTTTTAAAATCCAATGAGAATTTCTATAGCCACAAATTTTCAAATTCGTTTAAATTAGTAAAAGTTGGTTATATTTTGCCCAGAAAATCGTTTAAAAACTGCTTGAACTGCTTTGGTAGAGGATATTTTAGAGTCGGGCAGGCATTCTCAAATTATGAGAAATTAAGAAGTTGTGCAGGGGATAATTTGATTGGGATATCTCAAAAATGATATAAGAAAGACCAACGAGGGTTAGCGAGAGATGTTCCCAAATTTTGTTCTTTACTTAAGGAACATATTTTGATATTTTATCTTTCTACCCATTACTTTAAAAACTTTTTAAGCAGCAAGCTAAAACTCACTACATATAGATTTTCTATTCAGTGCCTATTCTAGAATTTAAGCTTAAGTAAAATTCGATAAGAACTTCGGTGGTTATAGCCAAAAATTTCCGAAATTCAATCTACTTTGCCCAAAAAAAAGTTTAATAAAGGCTTAAGCTGCATCTTACAGAATACTTTAGAGTTGGGAAGGAATTGTCAGATTATGAAAAAAGAAGAAGGTCGCTGTGGTCTGAATATCAGGAAAGACTAACAGGGATTGCCGATTTTTTGATTCATTTATTATTATTTTATTGCCAATCAACCGATTATGATCAAATATTGAGAACATGAATTAATCGTTACACATAAAATAAAATTTAGTGTGTGATATTTTCAATTATAATTATTTTATATTTAAAAAACTTAATTTTTTATTTTTACTTTTTACAGAAAAAAATGATAAAATGAAATATCTTCATTTTGATATTACAGGTAAGTCAAATGATAATAAATATTTCAGATTTATTTGAACAATAGTAACTTTTTATTTATTTATTTTATTTTAACAAATTAAATCTAGTATTTAATACAAATTTATCGAGCTCTATGTAGCTACTGGGGCCTTCGACAGTAACTTTTTTATTTGTTCGAATTAAGGTATTTTTTTTGACTTAAAATATAAAAAGATTATATATGTCCTACTTAACCGTAAGTCAGGTTTTAATAAATTTATCACCGTGTTCAATTCAAAAATTCTTGCTAATGTGGACAATATAGAACTTAGCTAAAATAAGAAATAGAATCTTATTCTGAGAGCTTTACAAGGAGCTGCAAAGAAGTGTCTGAATTTGGTGGCCTAGAAAATTGGTGCAATTTTTGTATGGTAACTATATGAAATAGTATAGTATACTAGCCGGCCTTCGGCACGCTCGCTTCGCTCGCTCGTCTAGATCTTTATTTTCTTCCAATGATTTATTTTTGTGGCGAATTCACGAAATTGCATAATGTGCAAATATTGATCTGATCATATGCATTTCTATACAGAAATCAAAACATGAATTGTAAGCAAAAATCGCAGAATTCCTTTCTTCTTAAGAAAACTTTCTTGGAAAGGAATAACTAAATCAATATTAATTTCTAAAATTGATGAAATTGTAAATTATCCTACCGAGTTTTTAAATTCACTTGATTTGCCAGGAATGTTAGGAGTGGCAACCCTTATCTCTTAGGGGTATGAAAAATAGATATTGGCCGATTCTCAGACCTGCCCAATAAACACATAAAATTTCATGAGGATCGGTCTAGCCGCTTCGGAGGAGTATGTTCACACAAAAACCAATATTCACAAAAATGCGTATATCTCACGAACCAATTCACACAAACACATCCCAATAGGCTTAAAACCTCCGCATTGACCTCTAACACACGCAAAAATCAGATTTGAAATTCATCGACTCGTTCATGAGTCCGATAGCACCGATAGCACGTAAAACATAAGTTTCTTCTTATACAGGGTGCGCCATTTGAATGTGGTCGATGGAAATATTGGATAACTTTGACAGATTTCAACCGATTGATATCGTCGAACACATTTTGGAAAGGTTATTGCATTACAATTTTAACCATGAATCGATTCATGCCCAAAGAACGCGCGGAAATAGTGACAATGTTCATTAAATGTAATTGCCCGATTTTTGGGAGCGAATTTTAATGACTGATGAGGCCCATTTCACGCTATCTGGCACTGTAAATAAACAAAACTGTCGCATTTGGGGGAAAGAAAATCCTCATACTATCCATCAAACTCCTCTGCATGATCAGAAAGTGACTGTTTGTGCCGGTGTCTGCTTCAATATTTCCATCGACCACATTCAAATGGCGCACCCTGTATATAAAATTCTAGTTTCAAAATGTTAGTTACCATACTCTTCCGAAACGGCTGGACCGATTTTCATGAAATTTTGTGTGCTTCAATAAAATAAAATTTATAACGTTTATAATTTTTGTGATTCCTTTCGACAAAAACAATTAACTAAAAAATATTAGTTAATCTGACAATGTACACAATGCCAACCTAAATTAAAAAAAAATTGTATTGGAAAATCAAATTGTCCTTTTTAGTATTTGCGTTAATTTTGCAATTTTGTTATATTTTCTCAATCCTAAACAATCCTTGGACTTCCACGAACATTTCAAGACCAAAATTAGCCAAATCGGTTCAGCCGTTCGTGAGTAAATAAGCTTAGAAGGAACA
The DNA here is from genome assembly GCA_037043745.1 of Chymomyza amoena. Classification (NCBI taxonomy): domain Eukaryota; kingdom Metazoa; phylum Arthropoda; class Insecta; order Diptera; family Drosophilidae; genus Chymomyza; species Chymomyza amoena. The sequence continues at coordinate 34,219 of JBAMAX010002982.1, forward strand.
TAACATTGTGACACGAGAATTTTATATATAAGATAGAAATTTTAATCAAACTTCACACAAATGTGTAGTCTAAAAAAAATACAACAATTTGGTTACTATATTTAAAAAAATACAAAAGATTTTCCGACACTTTTTTGTGAAGTTTTATCGAGGTGTGTTCAATATTTTATATAGCTACTATACAAATATTGAACCAGAGCTCTCTTTATCAAAAAGGCAGTAATAAAGAAAGCATTGCTTGAACTTTCAATTGTTACATCACGGTACTAGCTATTTGGAAATTATTTATTTTATTTATAATATAGTGAGAAAAGATTACAAAACTAAAACTAACTTAGGGGCTAGTAGAGCACTGGCTGCTAAGGCCTTCGGCTCTAGCTATTTGTAAACATTTAGTATCTAGTTGACCAGTTCAGCTTAAAAGTATTATACAAGGTTAGAAATTTGTTCCCATTAAATTTGCGTTTGAATTTCAAGATTTCGAATCAAAAAACTACACCGCATCTTAGAATGTAAGCCTTAATTGCGATTCCTAAAAATTGTTTAAATCACATTGATTTAAGGCACATGCTTCACTGTGGCTACAGATGTTTTATTTCACGATGTGAAAATATATTTGTGACGTAATATAGCTATAATAAGTATTAATGTGCAAATACACACCAGTCATTACCTATCTCAGATTTAAAACGTTTGCAGTAAAACCTGACTAAAATATTTTTTTAATACAATTTTGGAAACTAAATTTACGCTGCTTTGATTTTTAACAAGACAATAAAAATCAGGACGTCATCTGTGATTTCTACAGTGGAAACCATTTTACTGATAAGCTTCTTAAAGTGTCGCAAATGATGACTTTAAGTTAAGCAATTCGCGTACAAATGGCGTTCACTAAAGGATTGCGCCCTGCCCTTTTTAGATATGTATTACTCAGAAATCCATTTGCCTTAGGCGCAAAGCATATATCATGTGAAGGCTATCGCGTTATACCACAGTCTTCATATATCAAACAAAGACTGCAAATCGAAGCCTCACACACACTCGTACACACACACACATACTTGCGAAGGACTCACTTAAGGCATTGGCAACGGCTTGGCAGAGAAATCGATAGGTCGTTTTGTTTTTGCCATGGTCTACGACTGGTTTTGCCTGATGACATGCTGTTCTGCTGCCCCCTCTGCCACCGGACTGCAATACGAGTAACCCTTATGACGCCCGAACAACCCTATGCTGCCAACCAACAACCCATTTGCTTTTTCTATGCTTTTTCCCTTTTTTTTTTTCTTTTTGGGCAAAAACTGAAGACGACATGTGGTTCCAACGGAGGGACAGACGGACGAGCACTGTGTGTTGAACCGGGCAGCTTGTTCAAGTTCAAACAAACAGCAAGGACACGGGCTTGTGAGTGTGTCTGTGTGTGTGAGTAGTCCTGGGGTGGGTTTGCAAGCATATAAAAATAAAAAGTTTTTATAAGACATGTGAGGGTAAATGTGGCCCATAGTCCCTGCTGCTTCACACTCTTCCTTACTCTCTATATACTTACAATACTTTTCGGCTGGAATTTTATGCCTTGGCAGCGGCCTCGAAGGGTTCTGTGAGAGTTCTGCCACATGTGTGTGTATATACTATATGTGTGTGTGTGCGTTATACATACATAAAAAGTTGCCTTACATAGCTTGCTTTTCACCCTTTTTATTGCGTCTTGAAGTTTTATGTCATGTCGTCGCCAAACGTCGCCAACCGCTTCGCTTGAGCTTTGTGGCAGCCTTATGTATTGTTCGAACCCGCTAGCCATTTATGTAGGCCGTATACGTGCGCGTGTGTATGCTGCCGGATAACCGGAAATATGAGACATCAAGGCTTTTATAAATGGCGACTGCTGGCCCAAAAACCCGGCCAAGGTACCATTGAAGCTGCTGAGTCTTTAACATCCCATTGATGTGTGATGGCCGTGTGGCAGTTGGAGCGGCGGGGTGATTGCCGGACATGCTGTATTGGGTCGCCTGCTTGGGATGCCTTGATGTGTGTATTTGACAGCACATAAGGGGGTAAATTGAGTTTTCACAAAAGGCACTAAGAAAACAAAAACTTGGGTCCAGGCCATGGTCCAGCAACTTTGGATACACTGCATGTGTCTGTGGCACATGATGCCGAGCCAAAACAAATTTAATAAATGACTTTATAGTAGTTGGTGTCCGCCGTTGTTGTTATTATTATTGTTGCAGAGCGTTCTGCCAAAATGTAATTTAATGCCCCTGGACTCGCGCATGTCAGCGGCATAGCCAAAAACCCGCACGTACCCCTTGGAACTTGGCCACCACAACCTACCCCTAGTCCATGCTATGCTGCACCCACGCGAATGCTCATTTTATGCGTGTATGCGTCTTGCTTTGGTTTAATGTTGCGACAGAGTTGTCCTCGAAATCCTTCGCCTGATTGCCTCAACCAAATGTCAACGGCTGTGCCGACTATCAAAAATTAATACTTTTGTCTGCGTCCGTCCACAGGCGCACAACCCTGGCGCGTAATTTTCACGTAATACTTTGACTTGGCAACACACGCAGAACAAAAGTTGTAAAAATTTTAATTTTCCTTCAATATTTTTGTTGTTGCCATTTTTGCTGAAGGCGACATATGTGGTCCTAATAAAATGGCGCTTATACACGCACACTTGTATATGATGTGAATACTTATGTATGTATGAGTGTATATGCATATTAAACTTTGCGCCTTGTGGTGATAAAAATCATCAAATATTATATAGTACTATATGTGCCTATAAAGCTTTTTACATAGTCAAGCCTTTTACGACTTTAAAATCAGGCGCCTTATCGGTTGTCCCTATTACATACAGTCCAACTTCGCTATAACGAACATCTCTATAACGAACTTCTTCACAACGAGTTTTGTTCATGGTTTCGTCTTTTACAACTTTAAAATCGGGCGCCTTAGCGGCCGTCCTTATTACAGACTAACCTCCCTTTAACAAACTTCTCCACGAACGAATTTTTGTTGTTGTGCTCTATGGGTAATAGTCTTCTTAGGGACACCATATTCCATCTGATAGGATGTTACTATAGTCTATAACCAGTGGACCATCAGGAGGCTTCCATGGATACCATATCTGTCGAATTATGATAAGCGGTTCAGAAGTTACAAGCAAACAGATGAACATCTAAGCAAATACAATTTTTTTAGTAGTAGTTTTAGTTAAGTATGTTAGGTTAGGTTACATTGGTTGGGAGGAATCACATATAGACTAGTATATTTATAGTAGTATATTACATCTACATACTTTACATATAGCCATATTTAACCCCAGCGGGAGGGAACTCATACCCTTAACCCTTTAACCAAAAACTATTTCCAAAGCGCGTTGCCATTGGCTACTGTTTAAGGTTAGCTCACATTTAGTATATAAAAAAAGTGTTGCTAACCTTTTGCAACCCTTTCGTTTAACCCTCGCACAACTCTTTAACTCCCATACCCTTAGGGTTGCGGCATTCTGGACTGGTTGCCACTGGCTACCAGTTGAACGCATAACAAAATGGCCTCGGTGTCAAGAGAAAAATAAACTTAAATCGGTGATGGCCTTAATTATATGTAAGCTGTAGGTAACTATTTAACCCAACATATGCGTTTTTTGGCCTATAATTAAATGGCATACGGACTTGTCATTGTAGTGAGTTGGCAACGCCTCTTACTACTTAGCCCCCGTCCCCCTCCTTCCCAAAGTGGAGCAGCGCCAACAAAAAAGGCTATGAATAATGATTGTGCGTTTAATAGGCTTGCATGACAAGCACATTTAGCTGGTAGCAGGATTGTCAACATGCCAAACGACCACAGTGTGGGTGACCAGACTCTAAACATTTGCCTGGGCTGACAACCCTGGCGTGTGTTTAGCGTAAAAAAGGGGTTAATTGCCGCACAACGACAAACAATACGCTACAGCAATAAAGCAAATAAAGGTTGAAGTTGCCGTGCTGTTCAAATGACTCGGACTTTTGGACACGCCTTTCAATTTAAATGCGACGATAAGGCACGACAAAAGGACTCGCTGTATAAGGCCTGTATAGCTGGGTGTCGCCACTTGCTTGGCTGGTGTAATTAACACAAAACGCGAAAGGACATTTAAGTAAATACAAGCTAGCACGCGAACTTGGATAACAACAACGAGGTCGTCAAAGGGCAAACTAGGGAACGGGTAAAATCAGACGAACAAGCCAAGAGTTAAGAAAATTGGACATCTTGGATTGGGGTTAAGGGGGGTTAGGAGTAACTGCCCACGCGCTGACAAATGAAAGAGCTAAACAGTTGCGACATTGCACAAATTGAAACAACCCTCGCCTAAAATTTGAAATTAGAAGAAAGTAGAAAGACGAATTTCGTATCCAATTTCTAAATGCGCAGACACGCTCGACCAAGTTTTACCAAGAAAACAAGTGGCCAGACAGCTTATGGTCTAGTCGCTGTTGGAATACACTCACTTGGCTAAATATTTTAGGGGAAATGTGTGGCAAATTATACAGACGCACAAAATAGTTGATTTCTTTTATATCATAATTATGGGAGAATGGGAAGCTAAGGTTGATTGGGAGATTTCTTTTTTTCTTAGCTCTAAGAAAACTAAGTTTTCCTAAAATCGTAGATACTCCAAAATTTAAGAAATAAGTGCATGAACGTTTATCGATATTTATAGATACATATAAAAAATCAGTTTTTTACGATAGACTAGCTGCAAGTTCGATTTCCTGCTAAAAAGACTTATTTCGGACTGTTCCACAGTTCTTTCTACTGACTGATTATATTATTTATTAAAACTGAGCTATTAACGAAAGTGAAAAGGTCTAAGAGATCATATTTTCTATCAACAAATGCAGTGTTTAAAGTACTTAGTCAGAATTTACATTAAGAATGACATCTGGAGTCTAGATAGGTAACAATTTGAATTTGAATAGAAACCTTCACAATGAGTTGGCGAACTGCCCTTGTCAAATATATTATAAAAAGAACGTAGGTTATTTTATTTATTTATTTTGGTATTGGTTTACCACAATATGAGTTAGATTTGGAGTTCCCGAAAATTTTTTCTACATCTGGCACTACCAATGATGCCTTGAGGTTCTGGAAATCAAATTGAATATTTCGATGTCTTCCAGTTGGTCCCACTGATTTTGAAAAATTTCACTTCTTTTATAATAACTTTTCCGATACTTTCATCAGTTTCGAATTGTGGATCTCCGAACTTCGTAATCTTCAAGTAAATTAAGTGATTTTGATACGAATATATAATCGTTGAAATATCGCTAAAAGTATCGGAAGAGGTATTAGAATAGCAATTGTATTGAGTTTCTAGTAACCGAAGGAAATATGGAATGTTGTGGATTTCGATTTGTAAAATCTTTATCCGCTTTATTTTGAACAACTATAACTATTCCGATTGTAATCCCGAATTTTGGCTTTGTAATATTTAGGAAACGTTAGCGAGGTGAATTGACGAACGCTATGTAAAGTGATTAAAATAAACGATATATCGAAAAAAGTTATCGAAATATGCGATGTAACTCAATTTCACAAAATTTTGCCGAAAGTGTGATGGAAATACATCTTATTATGATTTTTATAAGAAGTCTTCAAATTATTTCTTCTTTTGAAGCGTCTTGTTATTCGTTTGGGAATATCTCATTTCGAATTCTTTGTAAGAGTATCAAAAATAAAATGAAAGCCGGTCACTGGATTTTGGTTGCTGGTAAATGTTCAACAACAAGCTTAAATTACACAGAATGAAAGTCGTAAAGAAAGGGCGGAGAAAAGGTGGAAGTGGAAGGGAAAGAGAGCCAGAGCAAGACCAAGCCCTGCGTTTAGGGTTAAAGCCCACGCAGTGGACGACAACTGGGGACTCCGAGCTGTGTCGCAACCCTCCTTTAAACTAAATTCCTAATGTCATTTCGTTTGTTATTATTATTGTTGTTGTTGTTGGTTTGACTGGTTTTTTGGACGGGGTACAGCTACGCAATAGCTTGACTTGGTTGGGTACGTTGTGGTCATTGAACGTATCTCTTTTGAGACATCTGCACACTCCCCAGGGCTTCAATAAAATTTGTTTTTATAAATTTTTAAAACAAACTTTGTGCAGATAATTTATTTCAGTTCCGAGCATATGTGGGTAACCCAAAAACATTACACAAATCTCTCTCTCCCTCTCGACGAGCAGCTGTAAATCATTTGCATAGTAGGGTAAATGTGGCTTGCATAATCAACAAATGCCAGAGCATTTCAATTATCCTTTTTGGCTTTGGATTGGCAAAGGTTTCAATATAAATTGCAGAGCTGAGTTAAAAAGGTTTAAAGATCTACTCAAAGAAATTAGGCTAAAGAGCAAGCAGACGTGCTTGCATTTGAATGGACAGCAGCAGGACGCACACATAAAGCCAGTCCAAAAGGTCACTTTGAGCAAGGAACGACTTTTGTTTGGTAGTCTTATAAAGTAAAAGGCAGCTCGCATAAACATTTCTTATAAAATGAAATCCTTTACGCAGCCTTTACAAAAGGGGGATTTGTGCCAAAACGCACACAAAAAAAAAAAAAACAACACAATTTATGTATATGAATAAGGAAAATTGTAGCACAGGACACGAATTGTGCGTGCTGGACCCGTCTGCCCGTCTGCAAACATTCTTGCATAAAATAATAATTTGCATTAAAATTTTAATACTTCTAATATTTCCTTACAATTTTTACATATTTTTCTTTCCGTTTCTTTGCTTTTATTTTCGGGCTTCGCTTACTTCTGCACGCTTAAACATGAAAAGAATTTTAAATGGCTGCCGTAAAGGACATCAGCAAAAGGGACAAACAAGCCAAAGGAGTTGCTACCAGAGAGTGGTTCGAAAGTAAAGCGTTTCTGCCGCTTGCCTTTGGCTTTGGCCTTGGCTGCCTTCTTTACTTTCCCCTAGCCTTTCGGCTTTGTTTTGGAAAAAAGTTTTGACATCATTGGGCAGATATTCCCTCTGCCAAAGTTTTTTGTGCATTTTAAATGAGCGTAGCTATTATGCCCCGCCCTGAAGTTAGTCCTGGGTATTGGAGCGGGGTTCCAGCATTTTACGCTCAAAATCCTTTGGCGGGCATTTGGCACCAGGTGCTGGGCATTAAGTGTGTTTGCTTAAAATTTGCTAAGTGAAGTGGAAAGGTAGTTTAGCTTTGGAAGACTGTTTAGTGCTCGATTTTATATAATACAGTTGGTTTTGTTCAATTTCTTGGAGGTAGGAGTATCGAAAATTCAATTTTATCGAAAATATTTTCACAAAGATAAAACATTAAGGATAGGGTTACGAAAGAGTCCGAGTAAAAAGAAAACAGGCATTCCACCATGGAGGAATGCAAAATTTATTTGTAACATATTTTTGAGCAGCAGGAAAGAAGTCATGATAGTCTGACTAAAAAAAAAAATGAAATAATTTAAGACAATTTACAAAGTTTCCTGAAGTAAAATTTTAGAATTCTTGAGTTTTGGCTTGGCCCAAGTGATGGAGCATATTCTTAGGAAAAGTATTTGATTTCTGACGTCATTAAAAAATAAGCACACTATAAAAATCCCTCTAGTCTGTACTGGATCAATACTTTGAAGGTATATAGGTATGATAGGTACGAATATACCAGAAAAAGAACTTCCAAGTGTATATGGGCTTATAAAACAAAGATCAACGATTTGGAGAGTGTATACCAAAGTCAGCCTTTATTTTTGCTACAACTTTCCATTTGTATATACAGGATATAATTTAAATTAGAATTTTTTTTTTGTTTTTGTGTAGGCCAATGCATAAAAGCAAAGTTTCAACTTGCTGCCGCTTAGCTTTAATTGAAATCCAAGAGAACAACAACAACCTTAACGGCAACTCCAAAAGCAGCAACCCCAACAATTTGCTGACGCTGTTGACCCGCTCAGCTCCCATCCCCAGCAGAAAAAAACAAACCCAAAAACACTCAATGTCATGTCTTTAATGAGAACTCGCCTAAGCTTTTGGGCACTGGTTGCCATAAAAAGCATTTGGAATTGTGTCGCTTATTTGTGGAGCTTGATAGGGTCGGAGAAGTATGTGGCATATGGCCGGACACACACAGACAACAACTTCGTTTAGCCATTATCCTTTCGCTTTAACCAAGCGATAAACATAAATGCTACTGTTGCGTCACAATGCCATAGACAGGCGGCAGTCACCTAGATAGCGAATGGAAACACGCACCATATACTAGGAGGCCAAAAAAAGCCAGCAAACCGATAATCATCAAAAGGATATTGTTATGGCGTTTCGATATTGTCTTGAGGATTATTAACGAAATTGCGTACACTTTGATTTAAGGGTTGGACAATGGCAGCTCGGCATGCCAACAAAATCGTAGACTCAAGTGGGTGGCTGGCGGGACTACTACTACGATATGTATGTATATCTCCCACTTGGAGACATCAAATGAAATCATCTGCCGGGCACCATAAACATGCACACACATGCATGGCTTTTGATACGCATATATATACACAGTTTTTATACACTGTAGATAGTGGGTCAAGGGTTTCATAGACTTGACGTACGTCGTCTGTATGAACACCTAGAACTTGGAGATCATAGGAGCTAGAGACGTAAAATTTTAACAGCAGACAATTAAGACTGTTCTATTTAACCCTGATCCTTTTTGTATCTCGTGACACTTCGCCAGAATCCCCCTACTTTTGAAGCGTCACGTAGTTTATGAATAATCCCATTAGAAAAGCCACCCGATGTTGGACATTTTTGAAACTACTTATCTCACTACTTTCGTGCTCAGAAAAACCCCCAAAAGAGTCAACTTATCTCCTTTTTTTCTTTGATAAAGTAAATGCAGTGTATCTCATCGTCGACCAGGGCCCCATCTATTCCAAATTTTTACTACTTCTATGCGAGCGTGTAGTTGCTGCATGAGCTTTTGCTTTGTGATTTGATGACATGGTTGCCGCCGCCATTGATGACTGTACGCCATTGATGATGTGTTGCCCTCGATGGCGGCGTACTGTGTGCCTCGTCCTTGCTGTGGTAAGCCGCAGCGCAAATCCTTTTTAGCGCATATTGAGGCTTTTGTCTCACACAATTACTTGATTTTCGTTTTCCTTATGGCTTCCCAATGCCACAGCCAGTTGGGCACTTGATTGGTTTTTCTTCAACATCAGCATCATCAACAACTTTAACAACTGTCTTGTACAAACTACACATAGTATATAAGCAATGCCTATGTATAAATATTTTTTATGACGCATTTAAAAAATTGCCTTGTACCCTTAAGATTAAACCCTTGTTCTTGTTGCCCACATGCCAGCAATTAGTTGCGCCGCACTTATCATTAACCAAACAATGTTAGAACTTTGCTACAAATGAAAGTGGTTGCTCTTATCCTTGCAAGAAAACGAAAGTAAGCGCACCATAGGCACGGGTCGTCGTCATGTTGCTGTTGCTGTTAACCCAGCAAAGCCATTTAAATTGAAGAAAGGTAACCAATTGAGTTTGAGTCACCGTGGCACGTCATAACTGCAACATTTCAACTTCAACTCTCACTCAAACATATGTTCCGCAAAGTGTTGTAGCCACAACAGAAATTTCCCTTTTATTTTGGTGGTCTTGTGCTCCTGCAGCCGTGTGCCGCCTGTTAGTGCGCGCCACGCCTAGTTGCAACACTTGCCATGACTTTAAACCTTTCGGATGGCTACTTTCTTCTTTTATTCTAAACAGCTGTTTCCTTCCAACGCCCCATTTGCACTCTTACTTTTAATTAGTAAAATTCGCTGGAAATTAGAAGTATGGTTATGACCTACTGCCAAAAAGGGGCATAGTTTGTAAAGAAGATGTTATAAGACTTTATCTTTGATCACGATGTAGAAACCGAGAATAACATCTATATATAGAAACCCTAAGGTTCAGCCTCCATAACTCTTCTTCATCCACCTCCTTCTGGGTCTACCTCTTCTACAGCATCCAATTAGGCTTCTTACAAGTGAATCTGTAATAATTCAGGAGCTACAGTGATTGAGAAAGTAATAGAAAGCAACTAAAGTCTGCTTAGTGTCAGACTTGAACTTCGTAGGAGTCGTAGGGTGTTTGGCCAACTTGACATTATGGGACTTCGAAAGGTAAAATAAAAGAGCGTAAAGACCCTTTGAGATACTAACGAAGACGAGCAAATATAATTCCACAATTAAGAGTCCTTAAAGGTACTCCATGCATGTGGGTCACCAATCGAATCTCTATCGTAGCTATGTTGACGGGAAAATAACAGAAAATGGTCATCCCCCACTTTGTGACTGTTCTGCACTTCTTAGCCAAAAAATGTAATACGCGGTTTTTTCTTTTTTTTTTTTTTTTATTGAATCTAGGCTTTTGGGAGGCCTCACACTAGGGTAGAATGTAAGCAAACAGACTCGATCCGAAATGCTGCACTGAATCAAAATCAGGATTAGGTCAGGCAACAATGCATTGTGGCATGCTTATCCCACTCCTTGAGAGACTTGCAACAAGGAGACTCCCTAAGTTACATACATAGCAAATATACTCGATGAGGTACTAACCCGCTTTGAAACAAGGTTAGGATTACGAATCCTCACGAGGCAGCCTTATGCCCCACCATGGTGTCTATTGTAGCTGCGATCTTGGACGAGCGAAATATTCTATAATTCCTATTCTTTATTGGGGAATAAATTTGTTGAAGGCCATTGGCATCTGGACTTTCGAATGAACAGAGAATAGAGTCTATGCCTTCATTTTAGACAGACTGATAAACTTCATATTGACAGCTGTGTCTTTGCATAAAGACGCGATTTTTTTTAGACATCCAGATTGCTTCAATGATGCATAGAAGCATCGTGTTCAGGCTAGTTGAAAAAGAACGGTAGGAGTTCTTACTGAATTGTCTTCTTACTGTCTTATTGGTATTTTGACTTTTAAAGAAGTTGTCAGGAAATAGAAGAGGAGACATGGCATTATTCAGAAGAAGATTGAACACGGTGGGATCCGAACTTTTTGGGAGCGTTACTTAATTCGCAGGAATCAGAATAAATAAGGTTAATTTGTTTATTGAATTGACAGGCTGGTTCAGATATGATACAGGGGAGTAAAGATTAGGCCAATTGTCATCACGACGGGCCTTTTGCAGGCCTAGGTGTGTCGTAAGACCACCTTCCATATACCTACCTACCTAGTTGAAGAATCATCCCAAAAGGCCAAGCCTTAACCATGCTGCAAAAGAATAAAGTTCTTTCAGATGAACGCTGAAGTGAAGTCAAAACTTTACCTCATTTTAATTGCCTGGAACCTTAATCAACTATGAATGCCGAAAACCTGAACCTACGACGAATAGTTTGACGCCTATAACTTAGGATTTTTTTTTTGGCGGTAAGACAGTTCTGAAAGCTACTGAATCAACTCTAAATGTTATATTTGGATTGTGGAATTCATTAAAAGACAGTTAGACAAGCAATACGAAACAAGATGTATTGTACTAACTTTGTGGACTGTGTGCAGTTTCATTGATTGCAAGGGTACCCTCTCCTGAGATGCATATATGTAAATTGTGGGCTCCACGGTATCCATTAGTAGACAGTTTGGCAGACATTATAAGACAACATGGAATGGGCTAACCTTGTAATGGCTAGAATGTTCTGAAACCTTCGGAATATATTACACAACGAGAGATTCATTCAATTTATTAATTGCGAAAGTACTCTTTTTTGATTGTTGTTTTGGGTTAGTGGGTATAATTTTCCAACTACTTTGACCAACACTGACATCACTTTCAAGCCAATACAGTCCAAACCTTATATACCTGGTAGACTTGTCAAGTAGAATGAAGATTTGGTGACAGAAGCAAAAAAAATCAAATCTCTGATAGAACCCCTCACTCCCTACATTAACAAGCTTAACTACATACTACAATGATTGTGTTCACAAACCCAATCAAAAGACACTCTTTTAAATAGTATTCTAGTTAAGCTAAAGCACACTGGTTCCCAAAGTAACTCAAACCCTTGATGAAAGTCTCGCTACGGCCCATTGAAACTAACAAGCGACACATGCAACTACTTAACACTGCAACAAAACCGGGCGGATCTATTGATATTAATGTGCGATCCAACATGGTAGATGATCACTGACTGCCGCACAACCAAGTTGATTGGATGTGCTTAACAGGAAGTCCGAAGTCTTATTTATGACACGCAGACCCCGGGCGATCTATAAAATTAGTTTTTAGTTTTCCATTGAAATGTTTTAAAATGTAAACGCCCACTAAAATAAAAACCCGAGCAGAAGCTGCAGTCAACCAATTAATAGAGTCGCAAAACAAATTAACCCCAAGAAATCATCACGAAAGTTTCGTCGGTCCGTCCAACGCAAGACTGACACACGTCAAAGTCAAAGCGAATGGATCGAAGACGAGCGCCATATGGCAAGTTTAACCAAATGGAAGCCCCTTGTTTCTAGTTAAAAAAATAAACATGCTACTTAGCAAAACTAAATGGAACGCACATGCTGTGATTTTTGTGGCGCCTCCAGACGGCAGACGCGTAACGCGTGCGACATTAACCCCTTGGTGGTGGCAAGATGAAGCCATAAAAAACAGTCTGATCTCATATGATCGCTAAATTAAGGGTTAGAGCTGCTGCCGCAAACAAGAGGATTATCAAAGGCGTTGATCGTCTTAAAAATGGGAAGACGTTGAGAGAGGGGAGCGTAGACAGACGGAGCAAAGGGTGCGCAGTGAATGAATGATCGTGCGTCTGATATGAGTCAAGGGTCGCGAACTCTAAGCAGTTCTTAGCGCTTGCTAATGAGCGCACATATTCCTCGGCTTACTTCCTGAAGCGGATGAAATGGAGTTACTTGTGAGTCTCACGTTTCCAATTGAATTATCTTGTAGCGCTGCTGTTTGTGGCTGCCTCTTGTGGCATTTTAATGTGTTTAATATATCGCCGTGTAGTTGAAAGAGTTGATGTGGGGGACCGCCCAGATGAGCCTGCCGTTGAGGGTGCACTCCAGCGTTTGTCCATGTAACTCACGCGTCAAATTAATCATGAGCCTTGTGTCGATCAGCGTGGGGGTTACCAGAGCTACACTCCATAAACTATGCAGTTGTGACAGCCAGCTGATTTAGTAGTACGATGCGATCGCCTTGACAAAGGTCGCGATCGCTGGGGGAATACATAGTTTAGTAGTTTGATGCATGTGGCATGTTGATTCCTGACTGATTTTTCCCAGAAACAATAGAGTTCACATTAGCATAATTGGCCTATGCAAACATGAACTTAACACTGCTTCCCGGAAAACCTTTCAAACTAAATTGCACAAGCCTCTAGCTGCTGTCAGCTTATCAGCTGCATCACCTGTGACATCCTGCATTGAAGGAAACAAAAAGCCTGCGGCCTCGGCCCCACTGTACTTTATCTGATTCGCGTGCAGCTTATCAAAAATTACACAACCCAAAAACCCGCACAAATAGTTCAAAAACTATCTTAGTCCTAAACAAATTGACGCTTTTGAATCATTTTTTCTTCTCATTTTTTTAACATATCAACCGCAGCGCATTGGGCAATTAGCGTAAACATCCTTTGTGTTCGGCTCGTCTAAGCGTTATCCTTATGCAAATATTGACACCTCGTCGCACTGCGCGTGCGTCGCACTTGAGTTGGCAGGAATTGGAAATCCTTTCGTTGCCGCCGTCCTTCGCCTCACTTTCATCTCTTGTTTGCCTGCGATTTGTGTTAGTCAATAGCTACAATGTTCGGAACTGCTTGAAACCACGCGCAAATATTGACGCACTCTAATTAGCATGGAGCGGTTTCTTTCTTACTAGGTCGGCGTCGTGGTCGTCTACGTCGCCGATCTTTTGATCACCTTGGTCAGTGCAACATGCGCCGTTGGGTTAACCGCAGCCCGCATGTGAAATGTGCCGCGGCGCTATTTGGACTTGGTTATTATTCTATCTGATCGTAGATTTCGCACGCGTGTAGTGTGGGAAATCGATGCATACAGGGTGCTTACTAAAGGCATAACTTTGAACAACTATTTTCGACTAAGTGCTGTGAGTCTTGGGTAGGGAAATTTAGTCGTGAAACCAGAACTTCTTAGGAGCATTGAACTAAATATATCACTTAAGTCGGGAACACTAATAAATCTCTAATGAGATATATTTATAGATGAACAACCATTTATTTCTTAGGCTTCGTTTCTTCTTAATTATCTAAGAGATTTTACCGATTATATATTGATTGTTTGTCCAAAGAGTATCTCTTCTTTTAAGCTTTCGTCAAGGTTGTATCATTCAATTTCTTGGAAACAGTATCTATCTATCTTACCATATAAAAGCCTTTTATCCGTAGGAATTTTTTAAATTACTTTTTTAATAAAAGAGAAGATTGTTTTATCAAACTCGATCTGGATCGGTTCTATTTCCAAAGTGAGTCCTCGATTTCTACTTCCTCTTGCAGCTTAACACCCGAAAACTAAAACTTTTGAAAAGCCTGGTAACTGGCAAGTAAAGGTCCAATTACCATTAAATTTTTTTTGGGTTAATACTTATTTAATTTCAGCGAAGATTTGTAGTTTAACCAAGTTTTAGCCCTCTTTATTCAGATTATTAATTTTTTTTATTTTTATAAAATCATTAAGATTCTATAAAAACAATTATCTTTGGTGCGGAGCACTTCCGGATATATAAGAAACACGGATTAGAGGTTAGGCAATAAAATAGGACTTATTCTAAAATTGTCGACCATTTTAATTCTTTTTTTAGTTTCCCTAATGCTTCGAAGATAATTGCAAATTCTATATTCCAAATCTTTGAATTGTTAACTTTGAGATAAAATAGCCCAAGGTCTGCTTAGGTATGAATGGCTTCCTGGTTATGTGTCTTTTAAAAATAGTTCGTAAATTTGTTTTAATCTTGGGGATCCTAAATAAAACTTTTCAATCGAAGGAACCGTCTTCAGACCGGGGCTCGTAAAATTATTTATCTATCAGGTAGTTATAACATATTGGCAAAATATACTCTTCATATTGAATAGCACAGAAGCCAAAAGTCTTCTCCAGTAGAAAGACGAACAAAGCTAAATGTTTCAGCGTTTTCTTATCTTCCTATTTCGCAACCAGTTCAATCTCTAAGGAATTATAGTCTACATGGTTAAGTTAAACATCATTGAAAATATTTTTTCCTGTGAGATTAAGGGAAATCTTTATCATATCATACATTTAAGGAATTCCAATTCTATTTTCTCTTCTACTGAATTTGATAAGCAACCAAATTTGTGAATCTTTGAGTTGCCCAGATTTCCAGTTTTAGCTGATGTTAAATCTTTTACTTTTTTAAATCAAATTCGTCTCAAGATATTAATGCAGATCATGTTTATCACTTGAGGTCGCTACTGGCAAGAATGTCAGAACGTCCAGGCACAGATATATCTATTTCAAGCCATTTTTATCTACCGAGTGACCGTTTCTGAACACCCATAAAAGTTACAAAAAACCTTTACTCGTTCGGATTTTCACATAACCATCAAAATGCTTCAAAGCGGAAATTGTAGTTTCGTTTCTTTTCCAAAATTGTCCGCGAGAGGGAGCAAGAACAAATTTGATACCACGCTAAGTTCAAAAAGTGTCCGCTCCGGAGCAAGAAAAGAAAGAATAACACTGTACTGCAAAATCAAAAAAAATCAAAGAACTTTTCAAGGGACCTAGTGTACGTTGTAGGTCTTGACGAGTAGATCACGATAGTGTGTTTCAAAATTGTCTAACACCCCCAAAATCGGAAGTTATTGCTTAAAAACCGTTTTTCGGGTACTGCGATCACTCCCACAATCACAACGTCGGCATTTTTCAACCGTCGGCATATTCAACATTATATGAGTATTTTATCATTACGCTATCGATGTGCATATGCAAATTAAATATCTTCAAAAAATATATAATATATATTTATGATATCTATCACTATAATGGAAAGATAGGTATGTTTAGAACGGTGTTCTTTCTAATATATTGCTGATTACTAATTTTAGTTACCCATCGGAAAGTGCTTATTAGAATCTCTTCAAAAATTTCCGCTGTGTTTGAGTCATCGTATGTAGAAAAACGGATATAACGAGATGTTTCCGAAGAATCTTTTGCTTCCTATAGCTATATCTACATATTTCCAACCGCTTTATCATGAAAAGTCCACCGACTCTATTGTACTCGGATGCAAAAAGATATTTGCGTAACATTTTTTTTTGTGAAATAAGGGTACTCCGCCTCTGCTGGGTTTTCACGCCAAATTTTAATCTTATTCTTTATTATCTATTGTTATATTGTCTCTATCGAGAGTCGAGCTCTATTATTTCATTTACGACTGCTCAGCTTCCAAAATTGTCCGATAGAGGACGTAGGAGCAACAGTTTCTGGAGAATCCAAGCTTTACCAATTCTCATCTCATTATTTTGCTTATTGCTGTATTGTCTGTTTTGAGAGTCGAAATAATTACTCGTCCCGTTTCCTTTTTATATATATATAAGTTCCTCTAACTCCGGGTGGAGCGTAGGGCCGTTTCCTTTTTATTAAACTGTTTTTTCCTTTACGTCTGCTCAGCTTCCAAAATTGTTCGTTAGAGGGAGCAAGCAATAAAAATTAGTAATAAGCTAAGTTCCAAACTTATCCACAAGAAGGCGCAAGGCCAAAAATTGCTGGAGAAGTCAAACTAAGTCACATTTCACTACGCAGTTAGTAAGTCGAGGCTTTTAATACCCTTTTCACGCTGTGACCGCTTTAAACTAATATAACTGATAATAAAGATTTTAAGTATCATGCGGGAGTTCTTGGAACTTTTTGACATAATTGAAACTACTAAATTTTGAGGCGACTTTTAGAAATCCCACACTGCTCTAAACCTTTGAATGAGATTCTGTTTCCCACTCCCTTTGTACTAGTATGTTGTCCACTTAAGCAATACAAAAGGCGCCAATCCGTTGCAAAGCCGGATGTATAGCCAAAAATACCCCTAAATGATTCTTTTGTATATAAATTGAGAATTTTTGAATATGCCACTATAAAGCTCCAACAGCATCTGCTGCTTATTGAGTCGATTAAATGATACTTTTTCTTCTTATCGTATACTACATATGTAAGTGGAGCACTTTCATAAGGCCGGCCTGGCGTATCCAACGCCCAACGGATTGAGACGAACGTAAGATTTTGTCATTTCCTGTGCGATGATGGAATTGATGCCTTTGTTGTGGCCACTTGGCGTGTGAAAGCATTTAAAAGCGCCGCTGCTGGCGGAGATGTCCATTGCGTGCTGGGACTAGACTTGACTTAGTTAAATGCGCGCCCCCTTTTTTTTTTTCTCATTTTTGATATTTTGATATACTAATAAGAGCTACAGTTTCAATTAAAGCCCACGATTTGTTAGGGTTGCCAAGTCAGGCCTAGCCTCTGGGTTCGTTTAATTATGAAATTTATGGCGCGTGTTTTCGTGTAACAATTTAAATAAATCGAGAATACATTGAGTTATGCATGGGAACCGAGTTGAAGACAGCAACTCCCTGACTGCTTTACAACTTAATTTCTGGTAATTGGAATTTATGTTGGGAAACAAGTCAAAGATGCAGAGTGGCTTCATCTTTGGAGCGGTTAGGAGGGGTACACTAAAATCATTTGCTTGTTGGCCTGCCAAATGCCAGGCGCAGTTTGAGCGATTGTTCCCAAAAAGTTGGCTTAGCTTTATGGTTAAGCAAAGTTTTTGCTCAGGTTTGTTGTTTCGGGCTGTTATTTTTGGATATTTGTGACTCATTAATTACGCAAGCATGGAGTGTGGCACACATTTGACCATTTGGGTGTTAATTTCAAAACTTTCATCGATTGCCGGCCAGCTCGCATACATCATTTATGCCAGGACTGCAAGAGCAGGCGCAGTGTCGCCCACAACTCCTTGTGTAATTGAAAACCAAGACAAAACAACAATGACCAGGGCTACTATGTTATAAATATATATAAAACGTATGTGACCTAATGCTGTTTGCAGCCGCAGGATATTAGTTGTTAATGAACACGTTATACATAGGACCATGTGCGTCTGTGTGTGGGACTGGCAGGTCTCATGTGGGTGTCGTATTGCGTTCTCTAATTTTTGCGCTATTAAGGGTTGTCCCTAGCTCTTTCATCATTATCATTTCCAAGACTATTCTCAGCAGGCTCATCAGACAGCCTGCTCTTTTACTGTTTTTTTTTTTTTATATTCATCATATTTCTTTAGCATTATACTATATTTTACTATTCGTTGTTGACACTCTTTATATTTCGTTCAGCTTCGTTTGCGGTGGCCGGCCAAGTTGCAGGGGAAGAGGCACTGTGTCATGTGTCCTACCCAGCTTGTCTACAGAATGATGTATCTGTTGGCCAAAATGCATTTTGTTTTTTTTGTGTATGGGTAAGTGTTGTATAATTTGGCAAGACGTTTGCGCAGATTTCAAAGTCGAGCAGGGCCATTCATCAAAATTGTAGCCCAAATTGAGCAGCAGCTAAAGCAAATGTACAAAACTTATATGGATAACAATAGAAGGTGCAGGGAGAGATGCAGGGAGAGATACAGAGAGTTTAATGGTTATACAACTAATGCATATTTTTGTCGGTAAAGTTATTAAAATTAAGTTCTATGATAGTATTATAGTAGATAGACTATATACAATTTTCCATAAAATTACATTTGCATATTACGTTTATCTTTTTTTTTTTAATTTTCTACTGAAGAAATTGGCCAGAAAGTCCTAAGAATGTAAACAAATAACTAAACTGAACTTCGTTTAAAACTTTACGACTATAAATGGTTTTAGGCAATTTGTTCAAAAGACCCTATATTTTTGGGAATTAGTTGGAATTCATTAGGGAACCCCATAGAGTATATATTCCGATAATACAGGCCAATATGGCTTAGTTCTTTGATAGACAAGGGCCATTTTCAAAGTAATTTGCTGCTTAGAATCCCAATCCAAGAACAGAATTGGCCATTACATTAGGATCTTGAGATATTTGAGGCTATGTACCCGAAAATGGGCGTAACTTTATTCGAAATAATAAGGGTTTTTGCCTTAACTTTACGAAAAAAATTTGTAATGGATCTCTTGATTTCTTTAATTAAGGGTAAGAGATGTTCCAAATGATGTAGCTAGGGAGACAGACCATACAAATTTGTTGCATCCTGAACGTAGCCTCAAAGGTAGAAAAAAAGCGCCGTTTTTCGGGTACATAACCTCTGATTCTGATTCTATGCAATAAATTACTTCCGAAATGATCCTGAGATGATCTCGGTATTTGTAGACCTGGTTAATCTTATCGGAAATATCAACTGAAACTTCCTTTTGATAGCTGAGCGAATAGGTCTTAACCACTTTGATTAAAAGGGTGGTTCTAAATAATGAACTAGGGAGGCAGACCATTCATGTACCCTATACATTATCTCAAAGTTTGAAAAAAGCGTCGTTTTTCTGGTACATAACCTTCAAGTCTGATTCTACGCAGAAAATTACTTCGAAAATGACTCTGACATGACCCCGGTATTTTTAGACCTATATAATCAATAGCGGACATACCCACTGGAACTACCTTTTAATAACTGAGCGAATAAGTCTTATCCTGCCTATCCTTTTGAAAACTCAAGATGCTACAAATATAAATCAAAAGAACAAACAAAATACCATAATACCAATTGTATGGAAATTTAAAATTATATAAAATTAGACTAAAATAAAAGAAGCCGCAAAAAATCCTTAATAAAATTGAATCGGTCATTTCAAAAACCTCATAAGTCACATTTTTTTGCAACATGCTTTTTTTGCTGAAAATGGTTCCTTAAAGGTAGATACGTATTCTGGCTTAAAATTACATAAGTCAATACAATCCTTCCTCTTCAAAAAATACCGTGAAAAAGACGTTCGTTGCAAAAACAACATAAGTCCAGTGACTTATGAGGTTTTTACATGACGTTTGATGTTTAAAATTGAATCGGTCATTTCAAAAACCTCATAAGTCCCTAAATTAGAATTTTTCAGGAATCAATAAAAACTGTTTCGTACACAATTAAATGAGTTTTAACGGACTTTTTTATGCTTAATTTAGTATTTGAGTGATATAAAATTAGAATTGTAAATAATCTTAACAGTTGTTTTGGTTAAAATTTATACCACTAATCCTATTTCTTGCTAAAACAACATAAGTCCAAAATAGTTTTTAGGGATTTTTTCATTATTTTCATTAATAAACTGTTAAGGTTATTTACAATTCTAATTTTATATCACTCAAATACTAAATTAAGCATAAAAAAGTCCGTTAATACTCATTTGTTTGTGTATGAAACAGTTTTTATTGATTCCTGAAAAATTTGAATTTATAGACTTATGAGGTTTTTGAAATGACCGATTCAATTGTAACTTCTTTGGTGGTCTTTCTTGATAAAAACATCAAATACAGAATTTTACAATTCACAAGTGGTTTAATCACAGCTCGCCTTAACTTTCATAGATAGATATTTTTTTTGATTAATTAAAAGTCTTAATTTATTTGTGTTTACATAAAAAGTAGAAATTATGTTATGCTTTATTATATTGTGGTTGCCTACAATAGTAGTATTAGTTATTATTAGTATTAAAAACATTTAAAATCCATTTAAATAAATGATAGATTTCTATAAAAACTGTTATATTCAGATTAAAGTTTTAATAAAAAGTTACGCTGATCGCTTAAGAACCCATCCAAATTCACTTGCATATGCCCTGAAGAAGCCAAAATCGACTTCACCCAAATAATCTCAGAAGGCGTGTTTTTTTCATACCACATATTTGATTTTTGTATATATACATATAGTAATCTAAGCCATATCACTCAAAAAGTTGTATTTAGTGTGCAGTGATTTACTTTTTAATAAATTTTGGATCATAACCTTTAGACTGATTTTATTTCACCAAATCAATTCGATTTATTTTTCTTTCGAAGTATTTCTCCAAGCAAATATTCCATTTTCTTAACTCTTGTAATCACTAAAAACTATCTAGTCTATGTGTGACTCGTCCAGGGGTTAAACAATATAACCTAACCTAACTCTTGAATGCTAATTTAATCGATTGTCAACAATAACAAAAATTTAAAAAATATAAGTATATAAGTATTACTTATTCGAGCAATTCATATTGCTTTCATTGACTCCTTTATTTGTTTAAATTGTTTCCTTAGAATTTCTCAATTGTAAAGATGTTATATCTAAATTCTGATTCAAAATGTTAAGCTGACTTTAAGCTTTTATTATATTATTTTCAAATAATATTTCAAATAAAGCTAGTTTTTAAAATTAAATGTTGGTATAACATAAATATTTATAATAAAAAACTATCATGATTACTTTTTATAAGGTAGCCATTATTTTTATAGCCATTCGAATTAATTTACACAAAAGAACCTTTTACTAGTAATTTAGATTAAAAAAAATATGAATATCTATATTGATTCTATTTATACTATAGTAGCACATTTATATTCTATAAAGCATTAAGATTTCTCTTTTTACTTGCTTAACCTCATTAAATCAATCGCTCAATTTTTGCTATGTCATAATCGTGCCCACGTTCAGTCCCCAGGGGCTTAAAGAGTTGCCGCCGCCATTTCGTGATTATTATCGATCAAACTCCGCCTACCAAACACACAAAATGAAGCCCAAACAAAGAGCTCCACACAAACACACAAGGCCATAGAGATAAACATAGCACACACACATACACAGCAAATGACAGAAACTGTCAAAATAAAATTAATGCGCGACCACTGAAAAGAGTTAACAAAAAAGAAAAAGCAGGGCGACGACAAGAGCAACGAATGAGAATGAAAGAGTTTTGTGCAAGTATGCGTATTCGCCGCACGCACACACGCAGTCACTCATACTAATGCCTGGTATAAATCGATAAAAATAACAGCCACCATGACACGCACACATTTACCCTTTTTATGTGCTAGACATAAAATCCTTTCACTTTCGACGGCGAACATAAAAAATGCCGCAAGAGCGTGAGAGAGCGCAACAGCCAAAAAAACTCACTCAAATGAGTTAAATAGTGAGCGCGCTGCATATGTGTGCCAAGAAGGGGTAGAGCTAAAAAGGCTTAACTGCCGTTTCCCCTTTTTCTAACGTGAAGTAAAGAGCGCGCTCGTTATATTTTAAAAGAGCGAGTTGTGTCGTTAAGAGAGTTGGTTTGGCTGCTCATGTGAGTTTTTGGGGAGCGTGCGCGCATAATAAAGTCAATGGCCGTGTGTGTATGTGTGTGTGGTTGGGTGGCAGCGGGCGTATATGTGTGTGCATGTGTGCGTGTTGGCAGCAGCAGACAGCGCAGAGACGAGACAGCATTAAAAGGGTTAAAATGGCGTCATGTGCGGGTGAAAGAGAGCGAAAGTGTTAAAATGGAGCACATGCGTAAATGTGTGTGTATGAGTTAAAGCAGTGCAGCAAGCTTTGGATGTGTATGCGTATTTTTTGGCGGCCATATTTGTTGACAGGCATGTGCAAGCACAGGAGCACAGCATAGCACGTGGCAGCCAAGACGAGGAGCAGCCAGTGAGGCAAGTGCGGGCGCGGTGGTGGCAACTAACGATTTGTTGTTGCTGCTGCTGGCTGTTGAGCTTTTGTTTTGGCGTGTTCGTGTGTATGCCGCCTCTTAAAGGCGTAAAAGCACTAAAGTGGGTGGAGGCGTGGCACGCTTTGTTTACATGTGGCATATTGGCGCCTTGCGGCGGACTTTGCACTTACTTGCTGGCGCACCCCATACGCCCGCGCAGCCCAGTTACCCCCTTGTGCTTTACGTGTTTACTCTGCTAGTGGCCATTAGTTTTACTATGCTGGGGATGTGTGTGTAAGTTTTGCCGGGTTCATTAAATTGATGAGCATACATTTGGGGATTCCCTTTTTATGGTCGTCAAATGTGGCACTATTACTTATGTGTGGGTGCGTTAAAGCAAAGAGTAAGAAAGAGTAGAGTAAAAGGAGTAGGGATAAAGGAGTTCCAATGACGCACAATGGTTTGGATTACAATGCAACATTGTCGCATTGTCATAGATTTGACAGACTTGCGCAAAGGATTAAATTGCAATCAGTTCTCACGGCATGTAACCTTAGCGATGAGAGTCAACACAGCAACAACGACAAACACCTACACAACGTGCACACATTTCTAGGGAATAAAACCCAGAGAACCCGCTCCAGTGACAATAGCTCCAGGAAGTAAAAGGTTAAACAACAACAAAACCAAGCTATGTCGCCACAATGCTGTGCGAGGTGTTGCCCGTAAGGGTTGACTGAGCCTGTCACGATGATTAGCAAAGAAAGCAGCAGGCAGACATAAAGGATAAGGCAATGACTGCACTTGCTGCAGGAGACCCAAAAAAAAAGGGTACAAAGTCAAGGCAATGATTGAAACTATAAGCGCAACAAATTGAGCCGTGTAGCACTATTAGGATGTGAGTGATGTGAAGGATGCGATAAGATTGTAGAGGCGTGTGAGGGCTAAGAGGAAACGTAGCGAGACAGGATTTTTTTTTGAAAAAATAATAAATGACATTTAGCAATTTATAGTTTCCACAAAAATAAGAAATTCTTCTAACTTAATTGTTAGTCCTGCGAAAATATTTGGCTAGGCTGCTCTGCACTGCACCTGAGGATATGCGATACACTTTGCTTTATTTATTTATTTTTTGCGCATCGCAATTTGATTTGGAAAGATCGGGAATATGTATCTTTAGACGCAATCTGCTTGATTGCAATACGATCGCAGTGTCCGGTTTATTGTTTGCGGTTTCTTCGTCATTCATTCAAAACTAGGACACTAGGCCAAGTGTGTGTATCTGTGTGTGATTGTACAGGCGTATCCTGCGCGTATGTGTGCGCGGTTTCGATTTTCATTGTGAAAGTGAAAATGCAACGGATGCACTTCAGTTTTCATCTTCAGCTACAGCTTCATCCTTTTATTTTTCTTTTTCTTTAATGGAGCTGCTTGGCCAAAATCTTCTTCCTTGTCCCATTTGTGGTCGTTTTGGCTTTGTTTGATTTTTAAGTGGTTTCGTATTTTATTTGCTCGACGAATTTTTGGTTCATGCAATTTTTGCGCATCCTTGCGTTTATTTTTTCCTTTTTCTTGTTGAACATTCTCACAGGTGCCATGTGGCTCAAACTAAGGCCGCACAGGTTTTGTTTGCTGTCCAGTAGGCCAGATTTCCTTTCAGTGAGCGGCTTAGTGATCCCAAGGACTCATGTCATATGACGTAGCCACGGCGCTGTTTACCAAACTGAGTGAAGAGATTTTCAAATAGAAGCTGCTGTCTTGCTCTTTCTTCGTTATAGAGTATTGGTCACTCAAAAATTTAACCTGGATATAATAGAGATTATCGGTTTCGCCTTATCTATTGAAAACAAAATTTTGTAAATTAATTTATTGCTTTTTGAAGAATATTTAAAAAATGTTATATTTCAAATTATTTAATAGTTTTATGTATTAAATTATTATTTTAAAATAACTACGAATTTCTTTACTCTACAAGATCTCAAGGAATATATTGGGAGTATCAATAGAAGAAATTATTAAATAAAAACAACAGTAAAATAAGTAATTTTTTTTAAGTCTTTGAGGTTTCTATCAAGACTTGCTAGTGAAAAAAAAAATATTGGAAATTTCAAAAAAATTTCGGAACTTTCTGAAAATAAATTTTTTAATATTTTTAGATTTAAACTCCATTTGCATTTGTGTTTTATTCTGAAATTTGATTGATTTCAGTTTGCAAATTTTTGATTTGTTTTATTTATCGATTTTCAACTTAAGAATATTTATTTTCATTTTAGTAAAAATATTTTTTCAATTTAAAATTATTTATTTTATTTAAAAATAAAATACAATTTTTAAATGAAAATCAAGCTATTTTTAATTTCAATAAAAATATTGAAATAAAATTTTATTAGAACAATGAAGCGGTCCTTATACATTTGAAGCAAATCGTATTTTGTTTTCATGTTGATTTCAGAATTTTTAATTTATTTTTATTATATTTTTAAGAAATTTCGATCTTATTCAAAATCAAGAACAAATTGATTGTGTAATATTTCTTTCTTAAATAAATATTATTATTGTTGTAAAAATATCTTCAGTTGAAAAATTTAATATTTTTTGTATTTTTTGTCATATTATCATTATAATTTATAATTTAAAGATATAATATCTAAGAAGAGTTTTTGTATTTAAGAATTTAATTAATTAATTTAGGAATTTTTAGTTTATTTTTATTATTTTTTTAAGAAATTTTGATCTTATTAAAAATCTAGAATTAATTAATACTGTTTAACAATTTGTCTGTTTTTAGACAATAAGTAAATTTAGTAAATAATAATAATAAAAATATATAAATAAACAGCAAGTGAACATAAATTGAAATTTTTTAAATTTAATAATAAATTGAAATTTAGGAATGCTAAAAATGTAAATTA
Source organism: Chymomyza amoena (assembly GCA_037043745.1). Classification (NCBI taxonomy): domain Eukaryota; kingdom Metazoa; phylum Arthropoda; class Insecta; order Diptera; family Drosophilidae; genus Chymomyza; species Chymomyza amoena. Next base: position 59,770 of record JBAMAX010002982.1, read on the forward strand.
AAAATTTTTTTTTTCAAATATTTTAAATCTTATTTTAAGACTGAATTTAAGAATGGTTGGTTATGCTCTGAGAATTTTCAATAATATTTGATCTTATTTTAAAATTAAAATATTATTCTGCTAAAAGTTTAATTAAAATAAGTATTTCATCTCAATTCCTGACTTTTTTCTTATTATAGGAATCGCTGGCCTTGAATTTTTGATCCTGATTTTAGAATTTTTGATTTGGTTTAATGATCGGTAGTTTTTTTATGTTAATTTGAATTTTATTTCAAAATTTTAGTTGGATCTGTTTTTGGAATGATAGTTTTATTTTATATTTAGATCTTTTCATAAAAATGGTAGCCGTATCGCAAGTGCTATGCACATAAAACCTATTTTTGATACTCCTGTATACTCCGATTTATCAAAAGATACTTTTAAATTTCCTAAAAATATCTAAGGTTGGGTTCAGAATCCACAAATATATCGCTGCTAGGGTTCAAATTCAACATTGTGCGAACTGTAGTACCAAGGTTCTGGAAAAAAAGTTATACGTTACTTTATTACAAGATTCTGGGTCCCTTACGAAAGAACTAATCTCTTTTGTTTTAGAATCTATTTTTTCGAATAATACTTTTAGGTTATAATTATTTGATGACTTAAGAAAATATATTTTACTTTTTGGTCCTATGAAATGAGATTTGAAAAAAAGTTTTACATTGCCCATGGAATGACTGTCCCAAATCAGTTTCTTTTTGGAATAAACTTTAAATACTATAAAAATTCATGACAGTTTCTATTTATTTGTAATTTCAAAGTTTGTCTCATTAAAAAAAATTTTTCTGCGTCTGTCGTTTATTTTTTCTAAATTCTTCTTGAGCTAAGTTCTGGAATTTGTCGTGCCTTTTACTTTTTTATAGCTTACTCTGTTGAATTTTTTAAATTTAACGTGTTTTTAATTTTCTCTAATTCCCCATTAGAACGACATATTTGTATCTTTCGTTGACAAAATATTCATTAATATATTTTTTGGATGCAGTGACGATCCAGCGAAGCAAGCAGTGGCGGAGACCCTTCTAAGAAATTACAATTATTTTTTAAAGCAAATTATTAATGACAATATTTATGGAAAGCTGTTAGAAACCATTTCCATAGAATTTGTTTTTGAATAACCAATGTTTTTAGTTTCATTTTTCAATTTGAGCTGCAGTGTATCTTTTATGCCTTTATGTACAATATGAACTACTATATACCAATATAAATTTATACATATGCACATATGCATTAGTCTCACTTACATTATGTATTTCATTTCTGGTTTTTATAAATGAACTCAGTGAAAAGTTGTCAGCCTAATGCTAAAGGGAGCAACTAAACTATCCACATGCCCCGCCGACATGCTCAAGCTGTGAGGCACGCACTCAAGGTCAAGCAAAGGTGAAAAATGTGCAGCGCACATGCACGCCTCATATGGCAAGTAGTGTCTATCTCTATCCTACCGTCCCCTAGCGCCCAAATATTTCAACCAAGAAAAATATCATTTATTTAAATTCTCCAAGTAGCTGGCATATGCTGCATATGTCGTGCTGCCCTCCTTCCTTCCCGGCGCTTCCTCTCCAGAGACAATTGTTGCAGTTGTTGTGCGTTTGAGAAAAGAGGAAATGAAGCATTTGCTGGGGTTTCTGTAAAAAAACAAAAAAATATTTGAACTTTTTAACATGGAAATGCAGCAGAAGGCTGTTTTGTATCTTCAAGATACAGATACTTACTATGTATGTTTGTATAGTGGTGGCACGCTTCGTTGGCGTTGAACCAATTGGAATGCCCAAAAGATTGAAGTAAAATATATGAATTGCTGACAAAAATAGCGCACTCTGTAGTACCCTCTGCTAGGCCACATTTATTTTGGTTTAGTTTTTTTTCTTCAAACTATGAGATACTTTTGTAGCTAAAGCTACCCAGGTGCTGTACTTGTCCAAAGACGCCTCGTAAAAGTCGACATAGAGGCAAACCCACTTAAGTTATATTATCCCTTTTTAAATGCGCCGCGAAACCAAGAAACCAAAGATCCATAAACCTAAAACAACAAAAGCCAAAATGACTAGGAAACTAAATGTCCTGGCCGTCTTGGGATGACTGCTGCTGTACTATCCACTTAATGCCGCGTTTAATGCCAGTAAAGAGGCGTAAAGCGTTCAGCGGCAGGCATAAAAAATGAGGCAAGTACAATCTCAGCAGCGCCACTTGATGGCACCAGCGCCAATCAAGAATGTGGCTAGGGCAAGGACAACAGCTAATTTGCTGCAAAGGCACGCAAAAGTGTCAATGTCTGGCCATAAAAACTATAAGCAGGATGTGTATGTGTGTGGAGCAACTTATTGCCCAAGTAAGCGAAAAAATTTGTCGTTCCTAGCTTCCTGGTCAGCAGGGACTTGGACTTGATGTCTGCAGTTGATTGCATTTGCCTTTTGCCTTTGCCAGCCATTTTTACGATTCGATGACACTTACGCTCTAATATCCTTTTTAACGCCTCGTATGTATTTTCTTTGTTCGTTTTTATTTGCTAGCTTTTATTTGCTCAACTATTTGCAGTTTGTGCATAATTTAGTTTAGGACCAAAGCAGCCTATAACAGTAGCGCTTTGTGTATCCAGCCATAGGCATATTTATCAAATCGACTGTGACACTTGTCAGCTGCATGTCAATCCTTTGCAGTTGCACTTGCGACAGGATGCGCAATGTGTGCATTGTGTGTAATGTGAGACATTGTGCGGCAAGTGAAAGTGTTTGCTATGGCAGCAAGGCAACAACATTCCCACACACATGTGGAAAGGATGCGCCGCGTTCTACGCGTCATGGGAAAGTGAAAATGCAAGGAAAATGACTGTAACTATGTGTTTGTTTGGATGTGGAAAAGTCAGGCAACACCGGCTGGTGTTTGCCAAAAGGATTCACTTGCATTACGCTGCAAATATCAATGCATATGTGGTAATAATTTTACGTAAAAAGTTTGAGCTGAGAAAAGTATCTCATAGATACATTTTTAATAGCTGAAACACTTTATGGTTGGGGAACAGAGCTGATCTCTTGTTAACCCTGGTAGTTGATGATATGTAGTGCATAGTGTAATTAAGTGAGAAGTATCTCACAGATGCAAAAAATGTATCTCACAGATACAACAAAGTGTCTTAAAGAGACAAAAAGAAACTCACAGATACAAAAGTTTCTTATAGTTAAATATAATCTCACAGATGCAAAAAGTATCTCACAGTTACATAAAAGTATCTCACACATACAAAAAATATCTCAAAGCTTAAAAAATAATCTTACAGATACATTTTCACTAGCATACTGCATAAATTTCCAGCAACTTTTTTTGCAACAGGAAAAACGTCTAACTTTTAAAAAAACAGTCTAAGCCAAGCAAAGTATCTTTCAGATACTTTGGGGATCAGGACAGATTTCGAGCTGAGTCTCGTAGCCTTTGCTTTGTAGAGCTCAATGTGCTCTCTTTTGACACTATCTGAAGAGCTTCGAAAGCTATCCTGAGAATAGTATCTCATAGACACATTTTAACCAATGTATTTTCGAGCCACTATTCGCTTTTGGGACAGACCCATTTTGCTTAGACACTTGTCGCTGTAGATTTTTAACGGTCGGTGTGCACTCGCTATATTTAAAAAGTTCTACATGAAAAAGTATCCTACAGATACATTTACACAACGCATTATTCTTTTTGGATATTTTGGCAACAAAATATATTTTTTTAACTTTGCATTATTAATTAATATTTTTAATCAAGAAGCCTGTTCCAAAAAAAAGTATCTCACAGATATTCTTTAAACAGAAAAAAAAAAAAATGGGAAAAGCGCTTCGAAATCGTGTGAAATTTCGTGCTGACACTCGCAGGCGTATCTTTTTAGCATTCAGTTGGCTTAATCTTAACCAAAAAAGTTGTTATGGAAAATGTATCGCACAGATACATTTCTAATGGTGTACTGCTTTTTGAACTATTTATTTTGGCAACAGAATAGAATCATCTAACGCTGCAGATACCCAATATTTTTACATAAAAAGACTGTCCCGTGAAAAGTATCTCATAGATACATTTTCACAATATATATTTCAAGGTGATTCTCGTAGGCATCCTTTAGCGGTCAGTGTGCATTCTGTATATTTGAAAAGTTATGTAAGAAAAAATATCTTAGAGATACATTTTCACAGGTCGAGGAAACAGGATACACTCAACTTATGCTGCAGAAACCCTCGCATATTTTCACATAAGAATTCTGCGCAAAGAAAAGTATCTCACAGATACATTTCAACGATTTACTAAATGCTACACTTCACGCTTGTTAATCAGAGCCCATTTCGCGCTGACCCTCATAGGCGTTGCTTTTTAGCGGCCAGTGTTCAAGCAGTCCAAAGGATTTACTCACATTACGCTGCAAATATGAGCGCATCTTTAATAATATTTTCACACAAAAAGGCTGCCTTAAGAAAAGTATCTCATGGATACATTTTGACCAATTAATTATGCTCTCACTTCACGCTTGGCGTACTGCACTAATTTCGCGCTGACCCTTACAGGCGTTGTTTTTTAGCGGTCAGTATGCATATCCTTTATACCGTTTTCATTTTTGAAGAGTTTCCGAAAATTGTTGAACCATAATTTATGGGTCAAGCGTGTATCCCATGAGCTCAGCGTATTTGCAGCCTGGATTATGCAAGTTGCTGGGAACAATTTGTGGCGCAACATATGACCTTTAAGAACCGGTTCTTTAGAGGCATTACTGCCACCCGCTGCGAGCTAACCAGACTTTGTAGTTATAGAAAACTCATGAGATGCTCATTACCCACAATACAACGCTGTCGGGATCTACAGAGACAGTGCCAAGACAATGGAAGGGCTCATCATCAATAATGTGAAACATGTTGCGAAATTTCGGAGCACTCTTAAACCTTTTTTTTTCCTTAGTTTTCGTTTTTTTTTTCTGCAGACAATATGGCCAACAGACAAAAGCAATACAAAAACTGAAACTCAAAGAACTGCCGTGTAGACAAAGGCTGCTTCCAAAGGGTCCAAGCAATGCAATCCTAGCCAATGTCCGGCACAAAATGGCTTCGTATTACTCTTAACTTATTTGCCAAGACAGAGTCGGGGCTGCCAGTGCGTCAATATTACAGACCGGGAGGCCGAGCTGGCAGCTGCCTGAGATTGAGTTGCCAATGTCAACTGCTCGGCTTTGACAAACACAATGGAGGTTTAAAAACCACAAGGTGGCACCGAGCGCAGGTTGTAGGCGGCTTATCTATATGCTCAGCATCTCCATTTCTTCCGTCAGCTCCCAGAGGCGCATGTGTGTGGGAATGCTCTCTCTGCAAGTGGCAATCGACAGATACAGATATAGATCATTCAAATTCCTGTCGCTCTGAAGGATATATGATACTTTTTAATTTCGCTAGATTGAACAGGTTCCTGTAGAGATCGCATGAATTGTTGGTTCGATAAATAATTTTTGTTGTTCATTTATTGAATGGGCGCTAAAATGTCAAATAATTTTTGTCCTGATTCGAGTGGCTTTTGTTGTTCCTGTTCGTGATTGACTTGATGTAGCTTCTGGACTGCTTATCGCGATTGCTTGTCATTGAGAGGTAGATGCTCTTGGTAGCTGATGATAGTTAAATATCTTGTAATTGTTTGGTTGAGTTTTGGATTACACTTTGTCAATTATCTTTATATGGCTTTGGCTATAATTGTGAGCCAAATTCCGGGTAATCCATTAGTAGGAAATGGTTCTCACGAAGATGATTTTGATGCATATATATATTTTTTTTATAATGATCTTGATTGACTTGATTGCAAAAACCCAATTAAAGCAATTAATTTTTCGAACTTAGAATATGATACCCTTTATATCGAGTTGCTTTTTAAAACATTTCCTCAAACACAAAAGACTGAATCTTTTAGTCGAAATTTAAGTATTCTTAAGCACTTTCTTATAATATGAAACTATTCTTAAAAATGTCTCCCTTTAATAAACAACTTTTTTGTTTTAATCTATTGCTCTTTTCTTGCTTCCAAAGACTTGAAAAAAAGAGGTATAAAAAATGTCCTCAATTCCCAAAGTGTAAAAAAATTAAAACAGAATATAAACTTTCTTTTGCGTCGGAGTTAAAAACATTTTGATCAAATGTTCCGAATATAAAGTAAAAAAAATCCATTATGCCAGCGCTCTGAGTTAATTTAAAAATCTCCTTATAATAGGATTTCTGAATTTGGATGCCCTGACCCAAAAAATATACCAGATCCAAGAAAAATGTTGTAGCATTGTTGGAGCTTATGTCATGTTCAGGGCCGTAGAAAGAAAAGCCGGGCCAAATTACTTTATTACGACAGTAAACTCCGGGCACGGAGAAATCCCCACTTCACCCACTCTTCGGGCTTGATCCGGAATTTTTTTTATACAAAAAAATCAATTTTCCAGTTTAAAGGCTCATATTTAATATACGTTTTTGGGGTCACTGCATCCGATTCCAAGGACCAAAATATTCAGCATGTTAGGGCTCTGAAGCAACATAATAAATCAAAAAAAAAGGCATTTCTAATTCTAGGCCATAAACCTGAAGTTTTTGAATTTTTTGAAGTTTGTATTCGGGTTCAACGGGCTTAAGAATTGTATATTGCTCTGACTTTCCAATCCGAAAATTGATTATTATGTGTGGTTGCGTTATTGAATTAATGTCTATCGATAATCATTTATCAAGCTGCCCTAGCTTTTATCGCAATAACTCTTTATCAAAGTGAGTTATCGATAGTATTAATTTCCTTCTTGTGAGACACTGTGTGTACCATGGAAAAAGCAATTTAAGTGAATTATAAAACCAATCGCATAAAGTTTGGTTAATAAAAGAATAATAATATAATAAAAATTATATAAATACAAATCTGATTTATGATTAGTATTGACTTTTAATTTTCAAGGTTCACTCTATGACCATAAAATTTTTAAACTAGTGTTATCGAATTAACTGGTCATGCCGGGGAGGCGAATTCAACTGCAATCTGCGGTTAAATTTTTGGGGATCTATATTTAAATTGTGTTAGGTGACCTGAAATTATTAATTGAAATGGATGAAAAAGTAATAAAATTATGTATATGGTGGGCCATCTGTTGGTTTGGTTGCTAAACACTCATGATTCGGCACATACCCGCTCAAAGTGGATATTCTTCGACATATATCTAACTTTCAGAGACGCTTATTTGTTCAATGAATGAGAGAACAGCTACGTTGTGCACTTGCTTTCAAAAATATATAAATAAAATGCAACTAACAAACAAACCAACACAAGGCCCACCCTATACATGCCAATGCTGTTTATTTACAGAACAAAGCTAATGGGTTGACAATTGCTGCATTAATTTAAATGCATTTTATTTTTGATTATAAACATGGCGATAATGAAAAATACCCCGAAAGTAAATAAAAAACAATATATAGATCAGAATTTTGTGCAAATAATATGTACTCCCTGACAACAAAGAGTCATGTCAAACCCATCATGAGAGATAACCCATGTGCACAAATGTTGCTTACATTTTACTGGACATTTCTTGAAACATTTCTTGGTGACATTGTGAATGACGGTGAAAGCAAATGCATTTCCGGCACTGTTTACTCAATTGCAATTTACCTAACACTGGCGATAAGCCAGCGTAGAAGAAATGTGGGGGAAATGCATTTGAAGATTGTCCGAGACGAAGGCTAATTAAAATGTTGCTGAACTTGGCCTCTTTGTGTGGGCGATTTTGGGCTGGGCTGGGCTGGTATGACGTTGACGATGACGAAGTCTTATCGCTAGCAGCTCAAAGTGACTTTGGTCATTTGTTTAAATATATTTAGAATTTGATTTTTGTGGCGCCAAATAGCGACGTGTGGCGCCGGGGCTTTGAACTCTGCTTGGACGGCTTGGAGTAGTTTATGGACAAATATTTATGTGCACGATTGATGGGTCTAAGCTGCTGCGCTGTGCTGCACAAATCCTAAACGACCCTAAATATGAATAGAAACCCCGCAAAGGATGTGCAATCTTGCGCAAAAGGATAACAAATAATAATAAGCATAAGGTAGAGTGACCTGATGACCAAGTGTAGCTGCTTGGGAATGGGTAGCTACATCTTTTATTGAATAACAACAAGTTCAAGCGCCGTAGAAAACACATATGCTCCAATGAGTTTTAGTTTCGATTTGAAGCAATTAACTGCTGTGTAACTTGACACTTGGGTAACTAGGCACAGGAGCAGCAGCAGGACTAGGCAGCAGCAGTGGGCCTAAGCACGACAAAATCTATAAAAGTGAAACCATTTCCGGTATCAGCGTGTAGTCGACTTTCGCTTTTAAATCCAAATAGATTTTCTATAATTTCCACATCAAATCAAAACCTGGGCACACACACAATGGGCACCCAAGGACACGCCCTTGCGGCAACAACATTCAAATTTCACATCCGTGACGGGGCGCAGGTATTTCGAGATCTAAGCAGCGATCTCAATGAAAATGAAAACGAAATATCCGGCCAGGTATTGGGCTAGGACTAGGGCTAGGCTTTTGTGGCAATTAATGATTAGTTATCGGATTGCACATGCCGCGCTGAGGTGAAAGTAAATAATGTATATGAGTACATAAAGGGGCGTGCTGCGGCTTGATTTTGTGCGGCTTGGAGTAAGCCCGCATTTTAGCAGCACTCTAATACTTTGTTGTCGTCAGCATCATCATCATCATTGCTTGGACTAACTGGCACATCCGGCGTGACAATTTCTACCCCTGCACAGAGACTCCGCTCTGATGCAGCACTTTTAGCTCTAATCAAACGTAACTAAATATTTCCTTCATATTGTTAATCAATTTTTATGAGCGCAGCCAGTCCAGGGCTTACAAATTCTTTGACCACTTTCAAGTGGCTTCTAATTTATGTACATGGAGGCGTAACAATTGCGAGTCCAAACAAAATAAATAATATTCAAATGAAATATGTCTGACTTGTATTTGTTTTCCATTGTTTAGTTGAGCAAATTTTAGCTCGGGTGTTGTTTGCTAATTGTTTTTTTGCCAGGGTCCACTTTTTTGGTAGACCCATCAAGCGGGTTGTCCTATGCGGGTCTTGTACCAATCAATTTAATCAATAAATTGTAGCCAGTCGTTCTTCCACTGCGTGCATTTTTCAAACTCCCAAGGATTACGGCACATCTAAGCATTGTGTCCAACTTGTCACTCGAATTATGTCACTGCTCCAGTTTGTCGGCTTGCCTTCAAAGCAGCCCAAGGCCGGCATCAGCTCAAAGGTAAAGGATAATCATGCTCATATGCGTGTCTGTTAATTTGTTATAATATCACGTAAGAATGTCAACGAATCGATATTTTATGTTAATGCCGCAAGGTGACAACTCAATTTGTCGTCAAGTCATCAGCCGGACGTGCCCACACACTGCCAAGAGGCGCTTAGTAACCGGACCAAGATTTTGCACTGTTACAGATTTTGTGGCCCCTGGCTGTGCTCAGCCGCTGCCAAATGCAAAGCAGTTCCGTATATATGTTACCTTGACGCCAAGTTACTTCCGCATAAAGTGCCCCCAACATATGCCTGACAGGACACTCAGCGCCGGCCACATAAAAAACAAATACACATACTTAAGTTACACTCACTTTTCAATTTGGGTTTTCAGTTTCCCAACCAAAAAAAAGTGGTGCAAATGTAAAACCCTGGCGACGATTTCCTGCGGACGTAGACGTGACGCGCCACTTGTCCTGCTCGACATGTCCTTGTCCATGTCTGGCTCTTGTTTTTCCTGCACATTTGTTTATACAGTTGTTGCACTGCTTTGGGTGCATATCTCTCTACTGCGCCGCCATTGTGCAATATCCTTTTTGGGTTTCTTGCGTTGTTTATCTTGGGTGACTCTTTTATTGTGCAACTACTTAGGTTACATGGCCATTACAACTCCTTTCGAGGCACTATCCTTATATAGTACTTTTGGGCACTAAGTATACATGACAATTTGGTTTGACAATTTCGCTGAAAATCTATTATCTTATTTTGATAGAATAACATAACTGTTGTATTTTTAAATTAAGGAAAATAGAAAATTTCGGAAGTAGGAGTGACCAATGCCGTTAGCCTCATATTTCTAAGTATATCTAAAAGTTGAGAACATTTTTAGATTCTTACACCCGCACCTATATAATAGGTCAAAGTCACAAGTTCTTAGTCAATTTTTCATAAGGAAGAAAATTAGTTTGCTTTCAAAGATTAGCTTGCATCAATAATTGTAAGGTGAAAACTGCAACCCTTGACATCTTTTGTGCCTCCTCCTTGCTCTATAGCTTCTTGCCTCGTCCACTTACGGAGATAAATTTATTTGTCTGGGATAGCTCCAGCCTAGTAACATCATGCATCAATAATCTGTAATCGCCGAAGACGAATGCCCTTCTTCTGGCAGGAGCGTCCCCCTAAATTTCACAGAGCCTACGGTTGTTAGAGTCTATGATGGATCATACTCAGATGTTTCCTGAGCCTGCTGTGTCCCCAAAGTAATCTAGTAAGTATTCTAGAGGAACTCTTGCCCAAGTGGGAGATTTTTAGTCTATTCAGATTATAGAAGCCGAGGAGCTGCTTGGACTGTCATTTTTTTTTTTGAACCAAATTTCAAGGACCATGTCCGGCTTCTTAGAAATATCCATACAAATTTTATTATTATTTTTTTGGGGCAGCTGTATTCGCTCACATCAAAATAACGTTGTTTACCAATGTATTGACATAAGCACTTCTTTTTATCAGGTTTTATAATATTTCCCTGACTGACTATTTTGTCAGTCGACCGCATAGGGCTATTGGGATCTCTATTAACAATTGTTCGAAGAGAACAGGGGTCTTGTCTTGAATTAATGCAGATTACTTACTTACTTGGTAATCCCGGTAAAAGCTTCGAACTCCAAAACCAATTTGTTTTTTGTGTAGCTGTGGAATGTCTAGACAATTTGATGCCTGATACTGGCTCCGGCCTTGTATAGGGTAAACCTTATTCTCTTGTTTGTGTATTACACATTTTTTTCAGAAAATTAATTATAATGTATATATTATTATTATATTATCATATAAAAATGTGATTTTTCATGTTTTTTAACGATTTTTTACGTGCTTTTTTATATAGGGGTCAGAAGTGGTTCAAATTTGACGTAATACAGATAAGAGGATTCCAGAACTTTCGGCATTACTTAAAAATAAATAAAAGTGTGATTCTTGACGATTTTTTTAAGGGCTTAAATATTAGCATTTGAAGATGAATCAAAAATCCATGTTAACCCTAGAACTGTCCTGCATCTACGATAAGATGATGTATTTTTTATGGAAAGGACCAAGGATAGTTCTAGGGTTAAAAGTAACAACAAAAGTGATATGGTGAAAACTGCAATCCCCTAGAGCTTCTCAAGCAGTCTGAAATAAACTCAATCATCTGGAATGTTTCTGGTCTAATAATATGTTTTGTGAAGAATTTAATTTTTTAAATTTTTATATTAAAGGAATTGCTTTCGTCTTGACTTCTGCGCCCGTAGTACCCGTAGTATTTATTGGTTGTGATGTCTGACAGTTTCACAAAAGGATTCAGCCTCTATTAATCGCTAAACAGGACAGATCCTCGACAGTTTATTAGCTATTTTGTTCCAAGAGATGATCTTGGGATCTGAGATCCATCTAAGAGATATTTTATTCGATTGTTCTAGTAAGGCTCTGGTTTTTTAATAATCAAGATTTTTAAAAAGAAAATTACCTTTTAAATTTAGAAAGCATTTAACTTTAACATAATCTTATCTTATAATATTATCCTAAAATTATTATATTTTAAAAAAAAAATATAGTTATCTTTGAGTTAAAAATAAATGCAAATTAATGATATATTCCATAATAAAATACGCATTTGACTGATTGTTGACTGGTTTTAATATAGATATTTTTGTATTTAATTAATTAATTGGCAATCAGACTGCTTAGAATTAAGGTTTTAATCGTAAGGTTTTAATAAGGTAAAGCACAAAATAAATCTATAAAGACTCTTTATTAATGTGATGTATAACAATTTTTGATAGTAATTCTGAAAGAGATTGTTTTAGAAAATTATCAAAAACTAAATTATTTACATTGTTTACAAAATAATGAGTACCATTTCACTGATGTCTCAAATTTTGGATGTTACTAAATTTATAAGAAAAAGTTTAGAGATGGATAGAAAATAAATGTCATCGAGGTTAGAGGATTCAATAACTTTCAGCATGTATAAAAAAGGGACTGAAAATTAATATCATATCATATGGAATCAATATATGAAAGATTTTTGGCGAAGTCGAACGATTTTTTGACAGGTTTTAAAAGACAATTTTTATAAAGGTCAAAAATGTATCTAGGTTAGAGGACTCCTAAACTTTCGTTTTTTCTAAAGAAAAAATTGGAAAACCAATTTTGTTGGCCGATTTCTATACTTATATTAAGTTTGTGGAACTTCTCGCCATTAGGGTTATAAGGCTTAAGAAATGATATAAAGAAGATTTTAAAACATTTATGTGTAGAGGGCTGCTCATCTTTCCAAAACATATAGGTAGGGTATCTACACCTCCTGTTGCCTCAAAAATGTGGATAATATTAGTGCGCCTGCACGTGGGCCATGAACGAAATTGTTTGGAAGGGAATTTATACAACTTAATATAATTAATCTGGAATGTTAGAAGAGTTAAGTATGTCAGCATAGTAATATTCTTTATATCCTTTATATAATGTCAGTACAAATTGATAAATTCTTCAAAACCTCAGATTAACATGCATTAAAAACTGCTTACGGATACTACGATTTGATGAATTTAGCCCATATAGTCAACTATATCTGTTCGTAGAGTTGGACGAAAAGTCCTACACGGATCAAAGTCAAAGAATGGCTACGAAATTTTCCAATACTCTCAACTTATAAAGTGTGAGCAATCTCCTCTCTCTATTGCAGTAAAGTGGCTCTCATCAGCTGGCCCCATGATGAGTTGCTGAAAAACAATCTGTGCCCGTTGCTATGCCTTTCATTAGACATTGAATAACTAGGCCTTCTGTGCGGGAAGTGCCTAAACTGCCTCGCATGACGAGAATATTTCGATATTTTCTTTTTTTTTATGACAAAGTGTCACCAAAAAAAAGGAAGAAAAAAAAACTCAAAAAGGAACTTTCAAGCATTGAAAATTCTACAACTGCACTTTTGTGCGTTTGGGTTTTGCACAAGAACAAGAAATAATCTGCAGCAGTGGCAGCCTTGGAAGTGACTCACTGAAGTGGCAGCCACAAGAAGTTGAGGCAACCAAAAATTATGATTAATGAATGTACCAAGCAGAAGTTGGCCAACTAGCTGACTTGGCCAAGTGCGCATTGCTCGAGTACCAAACAGAATTTATAATGGCTCTGGCTCTGGTATACCCAATCCAAACAAAGCAAATCCATTGACAAAGCAGCGTTCCAGTCCTTAGATAACTACTGACTGAGTTTTATACAATTTTTAAAGACACCTACAACAAAGCAGGGGAGCTGGATTTTTTTCAAAGTCAAAAACAACCATAAATCATGCAGCTTGATTAAAGGATACCTGAGACAACTGGGCCACCTTGGCAACCTTTGGCAGTGGAGTTACGTTGGTGGCTGCTGTCCTGCTTGATTAATTGATGAGCAGAAGGATTGTGTGCTGTCCGTTGAAAATTTCAATTGGACGCGCTTGTTGACAACTTTCTGCACTGAAACGCTTAGTTTAAGCAAGTTCAAAGGACTTGGGTGGTCGGACCAGGACCTAGCCACCCTGTCAACCGTCAGTTCGACTGTCAATTGTCGACAATTGTCGCACAGCTGTCAACGAGCCATCAATGCAATTTACAGCTTCATTTTTGCAAATTTACACTACGCAAAAATTGACGCGTCCTTTTGGACACTGCGCGTTGACAGGCGGCAGGCAACAACAACAACAACTAGCTGGGCATGTCCTTCAAGTTTTGACTTTGACGCAGACATGAAAGCTGCTCAAGCGTATGCAATGCGATACTTTTGGGTACTATTATTTTTTTTTTGGGTGGTTTTTGCTGTTTTTTGTTAGATATTTCGAGTGTATAATTTCTAGGACTTCTTCTAATTGCCAAACAATTGCGCCTGATTATGCTGTCAAGCGCTAAGCTGTCTGGACTTTTTTGTGGTTTCTTGAGTGCGCCTAGTCTTAACTGTAATTGGATTGCAAAACATGAGACCCAGGACATGTGAGTGACATCATGTCAACGCTTTGGCGGTCTCACCTTTGACGCTGCCCTAGCTAGCAGCTTTGTTCGATTTTGGCGCCATACAGTGGTCGAAATTATTTATTTCGGTAGAATTGATAAAAATTTCGAAATATGACTCAATTTTTTCAGTTACTAATATAGGGTGGGCCATCGTTTTGGTTGTTAAATACTCATAGTTAGGAGAACAAATCCTTCTAAGGTGGCCGCTCTTCGACATAGTATGTCAAGCTCAAAACTACTTAATTTTAGTTATGGATCGTTTGATAGCCGAATAACGTATAAAAGAGGTATAGGCGCACTAAATGGATGTTCTATGTGAAAAAACATAGTTAAGGCCGTACAAAGAATGCAAGGTCTTTATTTGGGTTTTCAGAGTACAAAGTACTTTTCATTAAAAAAGTATTCACCTTTGCTTTAAGAATAATGGAATCGCTTTTAGGAGTCAGTAACACATCTAACTGCTTTCTAAGACATTGATGTGCGCTTTGGGACGTATCTCGTTGAGGCATGGAGATGCCAGAAAGAAAACCTTCGAGCTATACAGATTAAGACATTGCGAAAATTTCATAATATTCGTGACTTCGCCTGTATACTTTCATATCTGAACTGGGTATCCCTGCAGAGACTTTGCAGAATGTCCTTGAGAAATCCGTCAAGGCAGGGTTGATACGATGACTTTGACAGTCGTACGAAAGTAATACCATTAGTTCCTTTGGAGCTATCGAAAAAGAAGCAGTTAAAGTGGGTTTAGGGCTAAAAGAGGATAAGACCGAGTTTATGGTGTGATTCAGTAGAGAATCTTAGTCTTGATTATAAGCTAGTAGGCTGTAGCTTTGACTCTGTCAAGGAATTCAGCCTGGAGATCATGCAAAAAATAAGTCTTGCCATCAATGCCACTTTGAGCTTAGTAGGAAAATGTACAGAATGGCTGAGATTCATCGTGAAATCTTTATTACCTTCTTCATCGGCAATAATTATCGTGCTCGATGGAGCAATATGTATGCTCTTGGTGTTATCAACTGGCGGATACATTGCGAGCAAAAGTGACTTGGCAGAAATGTTGCACCAGATCGAGATAGGTGGGGGCTGCATAGGCCAGTTAAGATAATGAAGAAGATTTTGGCGTTATCGCACCATTTACTGCAATTAATGGACCTCCTATGTAGATGACGTTTTTAATGGCTTTAAGAGTTGCTACGAAGATAGCCTTCAAATTACCTTGCCGATGCTCCCAGTGGGAATCAGTCTAGAAGCCAGTCAAAATTTTAACAAATTGTCAAAATACTTTGTACATTAAATCAAATGGAATAATCATCATGTTTGCCGAACGACTTGGAGGATTGGATGAAAAGAGCTAGGTGCGCTTTGGGAAAATTTGTTAGACTACTCAGGTCTTCAAAGAAGGGCTTTCGCAGATTGGGTGCGATTCCTAGGAAGTGCATAGCAGTCACACAGTAGGTGTTGGATGTTTTCTGTCTCCTGGTCATCTCCGCAGCTGCAACAGAAGTTGTGGTTGACATGCTTCCTCTCAGCCATAAGGCCTTTGGCACAGTGCTTCGTTACAACTCCCGTCACCCTCCTAGTCCTCTTCTTGTGGGATTGGAGGAGCTCGGAAGGAGTTCGCTTTGGGTTGTATCTTGGCGAGAGAGCTCGGGAGATGTGACAGCGGGACACGTTATCCCATTGTAGTTCTGCCTCGAATCTGGCTATCTTCGTAATCTCTGAAACTACAGCTTGCAGAGGTCTTACTATATACGTAACAGATGAGGCCATAGGTAGCGCTGAGGTATCCCCGAATGACCAGGTGCCCACCAGAGGGTGATAGTGGATATGGTTTAGCGCAGCCACGGTATTAGATTAATTGGATTAATTAAAAAAAAATTTCTATCAAGATTTCGACAAAAAATTGGAAAAAGGCAGCGAATCCTTAAGAAACTCAAGGAAGAAACAATTCATATAAGAAACAGCGTAAAATATTACAAGAAATTTTACAAAAACAAACTAATATGTTTTGTTTATTTTAATTTTTAATAATAATATAAGACAACATTATATAAATTATGTCAGATGAAAGGCTGAACACTGTAAATAATCTTCTTCATATACTAGCTTAAGAAAGTTTGTATATCAAGGGAATAAGGACTAAATGCCTAAACTACATTGCACTACAAATTTTCTATAAAATAAAATGTTATAAAACAAATTATTAAATCTTACTTAAATTAACAGTACAACTTTAACTCAATTATTTCTTAAGTGAATAAATATAGCTTATTTAACCATTTCGTCCACTGTGCGACAGCGCTGGAAAAAACGTATAAAACACAACATTGCACTATACAGTTTCTATGAAATTTTATTAATAAAATTATTAAAACTTAATTTAATTAACAGTCCAACTTTAAATCAATTATTTGTCAAGTTGATAAAAACAGCTTAGCTCACTGTGCGTCAGCGCTGAAAAAAACGCATGCAAAACGCACCAGCAAACCGCGCGCAAAACGCATCGCAGCCATGAACGTCCCTGACTGTCGCACTTTATCAGGTTGACAGCATCTAACAAATCATTAGACTTACTTTTCAAATGCGTCGCATAAACAAAATTTATTTAATTGCAGTCGTTAGCGTTGTTTTAATTATGTGCCCGTCCAACTGTCGCCAACGGGGGACTCAGCCCCGTCCCCGTGCCCATCTTCACCGCATACCCCACATCATGCACTCACGTCGTACTCTTTGACACCGAAAGGAGACTGGCGCGTTTAAAGATTGCCAAAAATATGAGCCAGCGTCAGCTGATAACAAACTCGTTGACTAAATGCTTTGGACCGGGTGCATTGCACGACCCACTGATAAGCGCATCAAAATCCTTGATCTTGAGCTGCGTTCCAAACGCGCTGGCAAATTCTCGATTTATGCTGCCAGCCGCTTAAAATTCATATTTCAAACTTTGTTTATTGGACTAAAACTCATCATAACGCATCAACATCGCAGAGATGTTGCAGCAGCAACAAAAAATCGCGCGCTGATAAGCGCCAAAAAAAAAAAGTTGCGTTCCAGCACCGCGGGGCCTTTTGTTTAGCTGATAATAATTTGGCAAGTAAACGGGGGAGAGCGACTGAGAGACAAGACGCCTTATTACACAATGGGGAGTCATTTGTGGGGCTGCAGCTGAGGCAGTGCGCCAGCGGCAGCACGCGAGTTGCTACCAAAAAGCCGCTTAAAGGACGCAAGGCAACAGCTGGCGCGCTAAGTGGCACACCAAATCGCACAAATTACGTTGCAACTGCTAAACCGATTATGACCAAAACAACAAACAAACAGCCATGGAGCAGGACTTGATTTCGGCCAAACAAGCCTCAGCGAGATCAGTCAGGATCTTGTCCAAAAAAAAAGGAAACATCTTCACAAATATAATAATAAAAAAATAGACAGAATAGCATAAAGCGGGCCAAACAATCGATATAAAAATTGAAAGACAGCTAAGCCTCGTTATGTAAGCACAGGAAGTTCAAACCTTGGACAAATTGCATAAATCCCACTACAATGGGTGCAGCACTGGCCAGAGCGTAAGGTTCCAAATGCGGGGTAGCAACTATTGTTGCCAAAAAAATACTGTATAAAAAATAGGTGAATCGTAAAACAGTTAAGGAAGCGAGAGAATGGCTAAAACGGAAGTGCCTACAACGAGCTGGGTAACACTGATGATGATCTTGGGGGTGCGCTAATTGCACGTTGGTAGGTAGTTTAGAAACTCAATGAAAATTTTGAGAGGAATGTTTAATTACTAACAAAATTTGTTGGTACAGTTTTAAATGACTATTTTTTTATTACGTATCCATCAGATGCGGATCTTGGTCTTGGGGGGTTTTTCACTTTGAAGAGTATGTATATGTTACCTGAGCTCGTAAAAACCTTTAACCTATTTTTCAAACTTTTGAGGGGGCCCGGACCGAATAGCACCCCTGTAGATCCCCTGCCTTCCACAAAATAAAACGTTTTAATAAAATTCAAAAAATAATAAATTTATTAAGATATTTTTAGATGTTCGAAAAGTTAATTGAATTCCATTAGATAGTTTTTAGTCGGCATTGTGACTTTCAAAGGGAGTAACTTTGAGATTCTGTTAAGGTGAGCAAAAAGTGTTAGAAAGGAATGCTAACGGGGAAGGAAAAGAAACGAGGAAGGAGGAAAGGAACGAGAATGGCGTAGATGAAGGCTCGGGTGAGGAGGGAAGACGTAAAAGGTTTTACTACAAACATTTTTTTATTTATTTTTTTTATGTATTTTTGAATTTCACATTTGATTTTATAGGAGATGCCTAATAATTAAAATAGTCCCTAATCTTTATCACTATATTACCTCATTGCGAAACATCCATGAAATCATCATCATTAAAACTTTCTGTATCTCCTACTGGAGGATTGTGTAGACAAAAATAAACTGAGTTCAGAGTAGTTAGAAATCAATTCCTCCAAAAATCCTAAAATAATGTTTTCATAAGGTATATTACTACCAAAAAAAATTGAAGCAACAATTAATTCGATATATTTCCAATTTAATTTTATAAGTTAAAATTTATTAAATAAAAGAATATTTTCAAAAAAAAATATGTTCGACCCCGAGATTGCTTTTAAAAAAAATGTTTAAATTGGTAATAAAGACGGAATTAACTTTATTTTAGAGAAAGTTGAAGCACCTAATGAGGATTGCTTTATTTTAAAGAATTTTTCAATATTTTGTATATTTTTTTTTATTTAAGACTTTACAGATCTAAAAATACAATTTTACGATCTCCTCTTTTTTCGAATTAGGTCTTTGATTTACTTCACTTTCAAAACTAGTTGCCCTTCCTATCATTGTTTTTTTTATATTACTTTTAATTAAAGAACTTACACATTATTTTCCATAATAAATATTACCTACACTATTTAAATTTTGTTTTTTTGTTTTTTAAGATTGTCAATACCGCTCCAACCTGCCCATATTTCTATATAAATATTTGTCTGGCGAATTTTTTGTATAAAAAACCAAGCCCGTACAAGTTCAGGAAGTTCGTTAGCATAAACAAATTTTTTATTTATACTTTTAACAAACTGCTAATCAGACAATATTTTTTTTTTTTGTTTTTTCTTAAGTTTAACTAAAAATTGAACTTACCGAACTTGCACTGGTTTAGTTCTTTATATAGAAAAGTTGTCAAACAAAAATCCAGTTTTTTACCTATTCATATTAATAAAAAATAAAAATGTGTTTTTATAATTGATAGGAGCTGACGTTGAAAAAAACTTTATAAATTTCACCTTTTCAGACTCTCACGTGTTTTATATATGAAAAAATATATTAATAAATATTTTGTTATTTTTGAAATATATTTGTTTTTTGTTGTCATAATATAATGCATTTTTGCCGTACAAAAATGGAATGGATTGCGGAAATATTTATACATTTCTCAAAATTTGACTTTTTGATAAACAAATTGTACAAACCAAATACTCTACGTCTTAGTAGAGAGTAAAATATGCATTGTTTTTCAAAAATATCTTTAAAAAATTGTTATTTTTTATATTAATTTATCGTCTACCTATCATTTATAAAAAACTAGCGTTCCCTGCCCGCTTCGCAGCGCATTTGATAAAGTCTTTAAAAAAACTATAAATAAAATCATGTAATTTTAAATCGATTAAAATAATACAATTTTATTTCAAAGCTCTATGTTATACAATATTTTTTGTTTTTGCGTTTTCTGTATAAATATACAGTACAGACGGTTTTCCGGCACGCGAACCGATATTCACAACAATGCGTACATCTCAAGAATCAATACAAACTCATCAAAATAGGCTTAAAACCTCCGTATTGAAAACCTCTAACACTCGCAAAAATCAGATTTGAAATTCATCGACGCGTAAATGAGAACTTTCGTAACACGTTACACATACGTTTCATTTATATATATAGATTAAACTATTTTTTAAATAAAATAATAATATTCTATTCATCACGAAACCATTTTATTACCATTTATATATATAATTCCTTGTTAGACCCCTTGGAGGAGGGGCATAGGGGATCTCTATTAATAACTGTTCGAACAGAACAGGGACCTACAGTTTATAGCCGAATCCGAACGGCGATGTCTTTAATTAATAGAGACTCTCATGGCAAATAGCGTCTTTGAGCTAGCGATGCCAGTGCTAGGCAAATGCACCAGTGCTACTGCGGGGAATCGAACCACCGACCTTCGGTTTTAGAGGCGAGTACGCTACCACTTAAGCCACCGACGGCCACTTTTTTTTTTACCATTTAACTATTCTATTAAAGATCTGACATCAAACTAAAAAGAGCTGTTGCGGTTTCCAGATTCGGCTTTGAAAAATTATATTTTGAGAATATATAGAATAAACCATTATGAAGTTCAAAATTTGTTCTACGTATTGTTCGACTTCGAAAAAATTTTATTTTGGGAGTACATATAAAAATATGAAGTTCAAAAAATATGTTCCATATTCTCAATTTCCTAGTGTCCAACCTTAGGCGGTTGCGCTTAAAAAGACACCCTTTATAAAACTATAGTTCAGAAATTGTTCTACATATCTAAGATTACGCTTATGTGCAACCTTAGGCAACATTAGACCACATTTATTATTTATAACTAATATTGCGCCTTAAAATCCCTAACTACCTACCAATCAATTAAAAATCCCGCTCATTTCCATACTCTTCCGCCCAGCTCATAAAACCTGAACTTTTTCGTTCATACATCCACACGGAAGTACTTCCTATATAGTTCAACTAAATCCACCCGTGCTGTGGTTGCTCATTGCGCCACAAATCTAGAGATTTAGGCGCTAATCACAGCGTTAATCACGCGCTTTAACTTAATCCAACATGATCCATTGCCAGGACCTCAAATTTTCCGTTGCTCATTCGTAGCGGCCAAAATTACCTGCCGCTGTACTTTGCCAACTGTCGCTTAATCCCAGGATTAAACTTTTTGCCATCAGCTCATAATAAAAAGGCAAATGCAAATTGTTACACATTTTTTTTTTTTTTTTTTTTTTTTTTTCGAAATTTTTACCTCTTTAACAGCTGGCTTAGGCTCAGGGATTAGCGAAAAAACGAGTTTTCTACCTTCGAGTGGCGGATTAAATTTTTTCACCAAAAATCAAGTCAGTCTTAAGCGGGGCGATTAAGCTTAATCCGGGCATCCTTTCTTTGCAGTGGGCGTAATATTGATGGATTTTCCTCTAAATCCGCGCGCTAATCTCAGGATTAACGTTTGTCGCGACAATTTTTTGCGACTCGGCGACGGTCCATGCGTGTTTTTTTCGCGAGAAGGTAACACGTCAAGGATCATAATTATGAAATTCCTAAACAAGCGCAATGCTCTTGCGCGGCGGAAACTACCTGTAAGCGTGGGTTACCTCTTTAGGCCAAAGGAAACGAAGCAGAGCTCTGGCTCTGGCCAGCACCAGGTTCAGGTAAATACGCACAGCCTTGAGACATGGCCGAGTAGTTTCGGCTGGCTGGCAATTAAGAAGTCAATTTATGAAAAAAAGACAAAGAGACAAAAAAGAATGCGCACTGCTTGAAACAATGCAAAAAATGTGCAAACCTGAACTAAATCCGGCTTAAGAATGACCAAGGATCGGAATAGGTCTCTAGTTGCTTGCGTCATAAACGACTGCATGCTCTGCCCTTTTGCTGCTTTTTTTTGTGTCTATGTCTGGTTGTAAATCCGGTGCAGGATGCATTTCATTTGCATGTCCTGTGGAGTCATAAAACCGCCAGAAATTCTGAGTTTTTAAATTTTTGCGAGCTCAACGAATTCGCCGCAGAGCATTTCAGAGAGTGTCCCGCTCTTTTTTCCAAGCATTTTGCTCTTTGCTCAGAGCGCATTTTGACTTTTTTGTCCTTGACTCGCTCGTTATGAGCGCGGTTTGACTTTTTTACCAGTTCTGGACGGTGCCTATGGTACGCCTCAAAACGCGAACTGAACTTCCGTTTTTTAGCGAGCGTTTTTTTTTTATGACGCAGATGAAGTCCGTACCTGTAGACGACCCTCTAGGACTTTTATGACTGTTTACGTTTTTTAGCTGGATTTGTTTTTTTAAAAGGAGGTTAGTGAACTGGCGCAGGTTCATTCAATGAGCTAGCCAAAAGGCTTGCTCTCAATCCTTTAAAAGCAGCTCTAAGGAGTAGGAAGACACAAAATAGGCCATGACCATGTAACTTCCCTGCACTTTAAGTCCTTCGCGTATGTTTGTAATTAAAATTAGCCCCGGACCAACCCACCAAAACCAAAAATCTTTAAATGCCAACTTCTGGTTTGCCTGAAGGACGGACGCACAGCACGCGGGCCATTTAGGCAGGCGGATTAGCTGCTAATCCTGCCAGAGTCCGTTGCATTTCGTAGGTGTTCTATTTACATGCATTAGTCCTTTGTCTGTGCGCGAAACTTTTCTTTCTTTTCAATTAACCTAAAATATGAACAATTTTAATGAGTTATGAACAGTTCCTAGTAACTTGGGCAGGACGAAACTAAACAAAACTGATTTTAAAAAGCAAGATTGTGTTCTCGGAACGCATGCATAGTCATCCAAACAGCGGAGTCGCTCTTTCTACATATGCAAATAACTTCCCACTGTGCAGCCTTTTGCCGTGACACTCCAGCTAATCCGCCCTACTTAGCGGTCGCATTGCCTAATCTTAATCCCAATAGGAACTGACCACGCGAACCTCGGCCAAAGCCTAGCTTAGCTAATCCCACTTCCGCGTTTCCTGACGTAATCTACCTTGGCTCACGCGCTCTTTCCGGGCTTAATCTAATCTCGCGGATTAGCTTAAGCCGTTTGTGCGTAAAATGCAGTTCATTCAAGACGGCGTAACCCTTGCAAATCTTAATGATTTTAGTCAGGCAAGTTTTGTAGGAAAACACTGGGTGTCTTTTCGTCTCTCAAAAGCTAGCTTCTTCAGCCTAACCCGTGCTGTGACGTCACAAATCTTCCCTACAAAAGACAATTTCCTTGCCACGCTTTTGGCTGCATGCGCCCGGCATGCGCGATGCTGCGCCCAGCTGTCGGCAACCAACTTCATAAAAAACGTTCCAACTCGCCCCTCGGCAGCAGCCGCCCCTACTTGAGAACAATCAATTTGATATCAAACAAGCGACGAAGATCCCTATTTGAGCTGCGGATCAGTCAGCCTGTTGATGAAAAAAATTCCAACAACAAAAAACGAGATAGAAGTCTTTTAGGGATGCTGTTGGGATCACTTCGGGGACCAGGGCTGTCAGCGCTTGTTGATGCAGGAAAAGCGTATGTTTACACATATGAAGGTGAGGCAAGATGCAAAAGTAAAAGTAAGGATGTTATACACGCCCCATGTTTTTTTATAGAGATTTAAATAGTTTAGTCGTTTTGATTTCACTTTTTTAAGAATGCGTGAAATCCAATATCTTGGCATGGGATTTGTCAGAAAACTGCGCACGTGCTGTTCCGGGAAGTTGGAGTAGTCTTTTAAAAGGCAAAGCTCAGCTTTGTGCTAAGATCAACTAAGCTAATCTTAAGTGAGCAGAGTATTTTCCTAAATGCTCAACTCTTTGGCTATGCCACATATGTGCCAAAAACAATCCCTAGTCTAAGCCACGCTCATTAGGCTTGCAGAAAGGGTATAGCTACTCGTAGGACTTGGTTAGGGGTTTTTCACTGTCTCGAGGAAGGCGCATTAAAAAGCGGATTTGACTAATTTAAAATTTAAACAATGGACATGTGTGGATTAAGCTTATTGAGCGGCCTTTTAAACCTGGCTTAAGTTTTAAACTGATGATTTGTGAGGACTTCAACTCTTCAACAATGTGCCAAGTCTTGGATAACCCATGAGTTTTAAATCAATATGCATTATTATAAGCAGTATTTAAGAGGCGGTTGAGAGATGGCATAAATTTTGCATGGTCCGAGTTTGTTACATCTGGAAATTGAGAGAAAACTTAAAGAGCAAGTTTGAGCATGAGACATGAAATAAATCCAAAGAGGCGATCCATACTGATCGCATATGGTTCTAACATGGATTAAATGTATCCAATTGATCCATATTTAATCTCAGTAGGGAATGCATTCGGACGAAGTGAATACTCCACAACAGGTAAGAGAAGCAGAGGGAATAAGATGTGCATGTGGAGGACTACAGAGTGGGAATCGGCTAGAATACTACTAGGGAATCAAGTAGTAGGCAGTCTATTCGTCAGACGAAGATCTATACCGAGCGCATATTGTTCTAATGGGTTCGGTCATCCAAAGGGTCACCAAAGGATATCTAGCGTGGATTAAATGCATCCAATTGATCCATATTTAATCTCAGTAGGGAATGCATTCGGACGAAGTGAATACTCCACAACAGGTAAGAGAAGAAGAGGGAATAAGATGTACATGAGGAGGACTACAGAGTGGGAATCGGTTAGAATACTAGTAGGGAATCGAGTAGTAGGCAGTCTATTCGTCAGACGAAGTTAATACCCAACAAGAGATTAGAGAAGAAGAGGATATGTCTATATGAGCAGGACTATAAAGGGGTAGCAGGGAAATACTCCTAAACTTTTAGATGCTATATCAATTGGGGATAGCGGCTTAACTTTCAGGGACTTGTTCATGTAGCGCTTTTGGTCCCATAGTTCCATTGGTGGGGTCACTCAGAAAGCGCGTTCCTCTTTGAGTTTTAGATGCAGTAGCAATGGTAACGATATAAGATTACTTCAACTAAGTCAACTAAGTCGCTCGGCCCTTGCCAAGGTGGTGGGTTGAAAACCTTTTGGTTGAATGACGAACTATTCATCTGATTGATACTGGCAAGCTGAGACCCCGAAGCTCCTTGGAAACAGGTGGTCAATGCGGCCATATAAGGAGGAGCCCTTAACAAGGTTGCAAGCTCTAACACTTTAAATGGAATAAACTCTGTGACTGATATTACCAAGCGGATTAACATCCAGGGACTTACGTTATGAGTAAATCTTTCAATGTGGGTACAAGACATTCTTCTTGTTTACCCTTAGATACTGAAGCATAGCTGATAGGAGAAAAGAGGCCATCAGATCTTCTAATCTTAAAAAAAGCCTTTGATTAAATAACGAACTCTGCGACTTATTGATGCTGCTGGAATAACAACCAGGGTCTCGAACAGGACACACTTTAGGGAGTCAGGTGGTCTATGCGGCTATATAAGGAATACCGAAAAGGGTAGACCACCAACGGAGCTATGGGTGGGATTAGTTAGATGACGTACCAAAGAGGATAAGAGAAAAGTACTTCATAAGTCGTACGTCCCATAACAAGGTGGCATGTTCCAAACGTTTTCTGTTTGATACCGGCTAAAGAACCAACAGCTAGAGAACCAGCTATGTTGTGCTTGCGGACTAGTCCTAGCAGGTGGTCAATGGGGCTATATAAGAACGACTGCACCTTCGTTGATGGGATGAAGCGATGAAGCATATGTGATAATAGAAATAAGCCCTTAAAAAAATGAACTTTTTACCAAGCTGGTCATGTTTAGCTTATGGATGCAGAAACTCTAGGAAGATAGTTGTTCAATGTGGCTTTATAGGGACAACAATTATAACAAGGTGATGAGCTCTAAATCTTTTTACCAAGCTGGTCATGTTAAGCTAATGGGCGCAGAAGCTCTAAGGAGAAAGCTCTCCAATGTGGCTGTAAAGGGAACTTAGCAAAGGGGTAGTCCATACCTCCAAGGCTGTATTCAGTTAGAGAGCTAATTAGCTGTCTTGGGTACACTAGAGTGGAGAAGGCGTACTCCAGCAGAGGCGCCCAGTGGAACGCCCTCCATCAGACCGAAACCCGCCAAAGGCTTGTTGTGGCTCCTCTCCAAATTACCGCTGCCTATCATAACAGATACATCAATTCAATACGTCATGTTTTTATTTGTCGCTCTTTATTATCGCACGATTATCATCATCATTATCAAATCGACAGCATTGGCCGCAGTGTTCGATTGCTCGTGAATCATCATCACCCTAAAAAAAACAGAAACCTTTTGCTTTTTATGAGTGTTACAAATTGTTAAAAAATTTGTGGGCACTAATATCACATAACCCACTGAGCAGAGAGACTGCAGCAACCCCTTTTTCTAGCGATCATGGAATGAAAGTGTTTGTTGCACCCTTCGCTGCGTCCTGGCGCATGCGTGGCGTGCGCAGGATTAAGCCTTGCTTTCACTCTTTCGCTCGATCTTTGTTTGTCGAGCACTCCACACAATATACGGTTTTTTGTGGCTATTGTTGATGTTGGCGGGGAGTAAAAAAATTTGTAGTGTTTTTGGGTGGAAAACAAGTTTTTTTTTTGGTTGATAGGGTTATCAGCTGAAACTTGAGAGCAAAAACAGGGCTGCCAGCAGTTTAAAATTAAGCGCAGCTGCAGAAATTTCTTAAATTTCAGAAAAAAAAACTGTCATCTCGACTAGTTCAACGCACTATTGGGCAAAACAATGTTGTCCCAGGTTAGTTTCATTATCAGCAAACTCTACGCACTTTTCTACGCACTACTGCCACACTTTAGTATACATATTATATAGCAAATGGGGCAAGAGCGAAATATTTCTAAAATAAATTCAGCTAAGTGTTGTGACCAAAATCGCTTTCAAGCGAATTTTTAGCGAAACGCACTTTTTTTGACAAAAAGCTAGAAACTGCCAAAAGTAAGAAAGTTTTTGAGCGGGACAAACCCATCTAGCGATTTCTGGCACACTCCTTGACTTTCTCTATTTTCGTTCGCCAAAAATTTCGCTTGATAACAAGCATATTTGGTAGTCTCTGCTTATCGCACAGCCGGATGCACATCAATTTTTAATGAACTTGAGCTCTTTCGCCAATATATACAGAAAACAGCTTAATTCAATTGCTTATCAACAGTGGCTGGCTGTCAGCTCTGACTAATCCGTTAAGCTGGAAACCCTGGGAACTAGCTCATCAAATATTATAAACTTCACGATTAGCTACATTTTGCATATTGAGAACGCTCTCAAAAGGGTCAACTCTAGGCAAAAATAGGTTTATCGAGGGTACAGCTCACAGCGTTTTGTATAATGCTTTCCCAGAATTTCTACAATTTTCGTTTTGACAATTTTCGCTGAATCTATCGTGTATATAGCAGCAAAAATGGCCATAATGAAAAACTATTATTCTAGTCCTGTTTTTCCGCACAAATTTTACGTAATATTATGCGGAGCATATCCTAGTTGAAGGCAAAACAAAGGTACATTTTGCCTTTTGACTATTTTCACTTTCGGTCACATAGAAATTCCACGGTAGTCCTTTTTTGTTGCGCTGCTGCAAATTTACAGCCAGCCTAGACCATGTCCTTGTCCAGTTGACTGCGGGTTGCCTACACAAACAAATTTTTCGGCATAAGTTGTGTGAAATGTGTTGCTACACGCTTGGCCATGTCCTTGTCATAAAAATCTACATAAAATCATTTAAAAGTCAATCCGCAAAAGTCAAGCAGACGACGGGCGTTCGTCCTGCTAAGCCGCAAAAAATAGAAAAAAAAAAACACTGCATAAAAAACTCGTCTTTTTTTAACGAAGGGGTTGCTGCCTGAGTACCTGAGCTGCTGTTTTTTGCGGCACATCCTTTTTTTATGAAGGTTTTTTAGCATGCGGCGTGTGGCAGCAATTAGTTGCTCATTAATGGGCGGCGTTTGCACTCAGTTGCTAACTCAACAGGCGCCTGCCCCTGTGCCCAAAAAAAAAACACTCAAGTTCCCCAGGCTTTGTGTTGCTCCTTTGGAGCCCAAACCAGCCGCGTGCGTTTTGTTTACTTCCTGTTTACTTTTACGGCGCACGCTCCCTGCTCAACACTTGGCTTGGGCCTCCCCCACTCATGGCACGCATCTCTTTTATTTTGTATGACTTTTGGCGCTGTGTGTCCTTGTATTGGGCTCTCGCTTGCTCATTGGCGCGCTCTCTGCTTTGGTCTTTTGTTTGGCTCTTTTGAGTTTTGTTGCTTCCTCTTTGCTTTTCAAGATCCAACAACAGTCAATCGTCGTTTTCATCCCCTTCGCTGAGTTGAGTTTTTCGCTGCGTACATCAGTATATAAAAAGGGGAAGTGAAAGTAAAGGGGCTGCAGCTAGGCTTGGGGTTGAATTGAGTGAGTGGGTTTGGCTTAGTTTTTGAGTGAGCTAGCTCTATATTAAATAACTTGCCGCCTTAAACAAACAAAAGATAATGCATTTTTTTATGATGCACTAGCGGAACTGCAGCTTTATTTTTTAAGGATGCGTGTCCTAAAAAAATAAGTGTAGGTAGTGGCTAGTTGGACAGTTTTTTATGCCAAGAGTCATAAAACCATAAACGTTTTTTATGCGCCTGCACATAAATTTTAAGGCGTGCTGTGTTAAAGTCAACTTTTTTAGTGCTGTCATTGTTATGAGTTAGTTTATAAAAAAGTGTGCACACACTTAACATTAGCGCGAGTGTTTTTTTTTGTCTAATTTTTTTGCATATGCAAAGTATAACTGCCAAAAAACACTCAAAATCCCTTAGGTAAAAAAGGAAAGAGCTAAATGCTGAGCCGCGCTCAGAGCTCGACTTTTTGAGCGTTTTTTACACGCTCGTAACAACAGCTACCTGCAACTCGTGCTCGTGTTTCGTTTTACTTGAGCTCGTATGTGTAGCTGTGTGTGTGTCAAAGAGCGCGCCTTTTGCCTCAATCGTGCAGAGTGAGTATGTGTGAGTGGTGGCTATATACAATGAAAGTGCGCTATTGACGTTGTCTACTCTCCCTTCTTTTAACTAAGTGTGCGTGCGTGAGCGAGCGAGTGAGTGAGTAAGAGTTTATGTGTGTTAGCTGCCTTGCTTGTGTGCGTGCAGCAACTCAGCCACTCACTGCGTTACTTATAGTTAGCGCACGCAGCGAATTTGTATCAGTCGTGATTTGGCTCTTGAGAGGAACATTTTGTCATAGAACAGCAGCAGCAGCCAGTCATACACTCACAGTCAACACTCAACACAACATCAACCCAAAACATACACAACTCATATACGATATACGCAAATTTTTTGGTTTGAATTTGTTGCTTCAAAGGATTTTTACTCAGCAACAAAAAAAAAAAAAAAAGGATACTTCGCATATAAAAACGTGTTCAGGCATTTGCTGCATATCACTTCATAGCGACAACTCGTCACGTCAACATCGCTACGCGAGCAAAAAAATAAAAAATAAATTTAAATTATTTCACCAACAAAACAATTTTTGTGTCTTACAAAATAAACGAGTAACTTAACCAAATACCTCAACAACAACGTAAATAAATTAAACAACAACTAACTAAAAAAAAATAAATAATTATTACTCGAAAATAATTGTATATGAAAACTACCTCATTTTTGTATAACTACGATTTTTTCGGTGTATGTAAAACATTTTGTAAAACTGTGCAAAAATCTACCTCAAAGTACAAACCAAACAAAACTAAGTGAAAATTTTTAACGTGTTTATCATAAAATAAAAAAAGTGTAAAAAAAACAAGGCTGCTCAAATGCCAATTTGTGTTTTTTGCAATTAAAACTGACTTTGTAAAAAGAATAAAACAAAAATTGCTCACAATTTGTGGAACAAGTGTTTGGAGAAAACGGCAATATAATGGCTATGTCATTGCTGCAGGATGCACAGACTCGAAGTAAGTAGCATTAGCAATAATATAGTTAATATAGTTTTTATAATAAATAAACTTAAAACATTAAGCTGGACTGCTGGCTTATAATATAGTTAACTGCTTTGTTGGGCATTTTTATAAACAAATTAAGAAAATTTTTGACAGCCAAATAATTTGAGCAGAATTTATTTTTTAATTTTGTGACATAAAAGTCAAAGGCTGCTTTGAAAATTTACAAGCTGTCAAATTTTAAAATTTTTGTTGATTGCCTGAGTGTTTTTTTTTCTTTAGTTAAACGCTTTTACCGGCCTATTTCTCTCGAGCTAATAAAGCCAACTTTTTGAAGCACATTTAAGTACCATAAAAAAAACAAAGCTGCTCTCCCACACAAGCCTCACATAACAATAACGACGTCTCAATGTGCATAAGTTTATTTGCTAAACGCCATTTTTGTTGCAAGGCAAAAGCTTAAGACACACTCACACCAACACACGCACCCACACATGCTTAGCATTAAGTTTTGTTTACAAGTTTACCAAGAACCGGCACTTAACTCGTTTCTGTTACGCCCACCAAAACAAAGCGAGAGAGCGAGCGTGTGTCTCACACACACACAAAAGCAGCACATATGACAAACATATGCAGCGTATGCTCTTAAGTTGCCGCTCTTAAAAACTCACAACCAAACAATTTCCCCTGCACACATATGAGCGCAGCACGCACACATAGACATGTTATCCTTTTTGTGTAATTTCTAGAGCAGGGTAACTGCGGCACGTGCAACTTTGAACTTAAAGTGCTACTGACCGCAGGCTATAGTGCCGCCAGGGGGGATAAAACTGACCAACTGTTTCTGACACTTTACACAGCTGGAGCGCTGCTCCAAACTTAAATTTAAATTGCATATATTCCTTTTGCCCTTTATTAACCAGCATTTTGTTTTGTTTCTCTTGTCACTTGCAGATCTCGCCGCTGCATTAGCCGGCCTTAAACGCGAGGAAGTCGATCGCTCCATGTCACTATCACCGCCCATGTCCGCCAACACCTCAGCCAGCAGCGCCGCCGCCATGTATCCGGGATTGCAACAAGCCGCTGCTGCCTCTGCCTTTGGCATGCTTTCGCCCACACAACTAATGGCTGCCAATAGACAAGCTGCCGCTTTTATGGCACAGCTGCCCATGTCCACATTGGCCACCACTTTGTTTCCGCATAATCCAGCAGCACTCTTTGGCGCCTGGGCTGCACAACATCAGCAGCAGCCGCAGTCGACGCATCTACACTCGCCGCCTGCTAGCCCGCATTCGCCTGTGTCCACCACGCCTTTGGGCGGCAAGCATGCGCTGACCTCACCCACAACCACACCGCAACATCATGGTGGTGAGCCCGCCAAAAAAGCGCGCAAGCTATCCGTCAAGAAAGAGTTCCAGACGCCTGCCATAGAGATTAGCATGAGCGTTAGCGATTTGTATCACACACCCGGTGGACCCATTTCACCGCCCAGCAGTGGCTCCTCGCCCAATTCTACACACGATACGCCCAGCAGCGTCACTGCAGGCGCCACCAAGGATCCATCGCGTGACAAGAGTTTCACTTGCAAGATCTGCTCCCGCTCCTTTGGCTACAAGCATGTGCTGCAAAACCATGAGCGCACACACACTGGCGAAAAACCCTTTGAGTGTCCCGAATGTCACAAGCGTTTTACACGCGACCATCATTTGAAGACACACATGCGTCTGCACACTGGCGAGAAGCCCTATCACTGCTCCCACTGCGACCGTCAGTTTGTGCAGGTGGCCAATTTGCGTCGCCATTTGCGCGTGCACACCGGCGAACGCCCCTATACCTGTGAGATTTGCGAGGGCAAGTTCAGTGACTCCAATCAGCTGAAGTCACATATGCTGGTGCACAATGGCGAGAAGCCCTTCGAGTGCGAACGTTGCCACATGAAGTTCCGTAGGCGTCATCATCTAATGAATCACAAGTGTGGCATACAATCGCCACCTACGCCTGCACTGTCGCCAGCCATGAGCGGTGATTATCCCATGGCTGCAGCAGCGGTAGCTGCGCTGGAGTCCAATACCTCGGCCAAGTTTGCGGCCATGTGTGCTAGCTATGGCTCGGAGGAGTCGGTGGATTTGGCTGCCAGCACCAAGGCCATGTCCATGAAGGCTGAAGATGAGGCACCGCTTGATTTGTCTGAGGATGGCGCTAGCTCTGTGGATGGTCACTGCAGCAGCAGTGCGGCGCGTCGTAAGGCTCAGGATATACGCCGTGTATTCCGATTGCCGCCACCACAGATTGTGCATGTGCACAGCGAAATGCCCGAGCAGACCGAGCCCGAGGATCTGAGCATGCACTCACCACGCTCCACAGACTTGCAGTCACCGCTGTCCATGCATATGGCTCATGATGATATTGACTTGGATGAGCTGGACGATGCGGCCTCCTTGTATCTGCGTCAGCAGCAGCTGCTCAAGCATTAGATTAAACATAGCCAAAAAGTTTGTACATAGGAGTAGCTACTCCAAGTGGGGCGCCGGGCACAGCCATGTTACCAAATCTGACCAACGCTCATTAGATGAAGTTGGCGGCGTTTGGCCAAAAATTAAAAATTTTGCCAACGTACGAAATTAACAACAACAACAAAACACAACAAACACAAACAGGAATTTATGCTAAGTACAACTAAAAAATTAAAAACAAAAAAATAAAACAATTTATTAGTCATTTAGCATTAAGTTTAAAAAAATATCTAAATATTTGCACATAAATCAAAGTGAAAATTGTACAAACACGCGACTAAAAATTGCTTAAAAAATATGCCATAAGTAACAAAGCCATTATCATGCCCAAAAACTAAAAAAAAAAACTACACTGCAATTTGTGTGCCATTTTTAATATTAAAACATTTAATTTTTTATAAGCTTTTATTTTTATATTAAGAGCGGCTTAGATGGAATTGTAAATAGTCAAAAACGCAGCTGCGAATTGTAAATTATACAGCGCTCCAAAAAATTTAATTTTAATTTTTAAACTACAATTTAATTATTATTTTTAATTATAATTAGCTTAATTTTTTAATATTAAAAAAAAACACAACACAAAAACTTCTCAAAGAAAAGACGCCAATCAACAAAAATCAAAATTAACTTTAAGTTATTGAAATCTTAATTCCTTATATGTATGCCAGTTGTTTTGTTTGCGCTAAATATATATGAATATTTAAAAAATAACTCTTATTTAATTAATTAGCTGATATGATTTATTTTTGCATGAATCTCGTTTTATTGGAAATTGATTAGTTTGTAACTATTTTTAGTTTTGAAAAAAATTAAATTATATTTAATTGTGCTTGGAAAATGTTTATTTACATGCATGTGGCATGTTGAAAAAAATAAATGAAAAATAAAATATGCGAAGTTAAAAAAAAATTAAGTTTTCTTTTTATTTATTTAAATTTTTTTTCGTAAAAAGTATAAAAAAATTTGGTTCATTTTTTTAAACGGTTTTTTAAAACAAAAGAAATTGTTTATTTAATTTTGTTTTGTTTATAACATTTTTTAATATTTTTTATTTTAAAATCAAAATTAAAAAATTATATTTTTTTTTTTTCGTTAAATATATTTTTCTGTGAATGACCAAATTGTGAAAAATTGATTATTAAATTTTGTTTTGATGATAACATTTTTTAATATTTTTTATTTTAAAATCAAAATTAAAAAATATTGTTTTTTCGTTAAATATATTTTTTTGTGAATGACCAAAATGTAAGTAATTTATTTTAAAAACCCTTTTGTAATTTATTGCATAAAACTAATATATTTTAATTAATAAATATTTTGTACAGAATACACAAAAATACATAAAAAATCTTAAAATCCAATTTTTCATTTGCGTTTTATTTTTTTTTAACACTTTCATTGGATCGAAAATATTTTTTATGTAATTTATTAATATATTTTAATATTTTTTACTTGCTTATAAGAAATATTTATGTGAAAAATTCATAAAAATAATTTCGTATTTTTATTTTATTTCAGAATAATTTTTTTATTTATTTTCATATAAAGTATTCATAATATCAATACTATTGACTACTTTTACGTTAATTTTTTAAATTATTTTACGAAATATCTATGTGCAAAATACATAAAAATAATTTCGAATTTTTTATTTTATTTCAGAATTTTTTTTTATTTATTTATTAATTTATTTGTTCATATTTATTTACTGATAATATTTATTTATTTTCAAATAAAGTATTCATAATATCAAAACAATTGAATATTTTTTATACGTAAATTTTTTTAAACCATAATTAACACACATAGCTTAAAAAAATATTTAGCATAACACAAGATAAAAAATAATTGTACACTTAAAGAAAAAACTAAGTCATATATAGTAAATCGTAATAGTTAAGCGTGAACCAAGTAAACAGGAAGAACTACTATAACCGAATACCTCCAATACCTCTTTGTATAAAAATTGTTGTGATGTTTGTTAAGCAACTCACACAGATACTCACACACATACATATACATGCTATATACATAAAAAAAATTTGGGCAATCGTACAATTCAACTGAATTTATATACAATACATAAAAAGTTATATAAAGAGTATGCAGTTTTTATGCAAATATTTTTAAAATTAAGCGATAAACGAACGATTTTCAAGCATTTAACAATTATTAGTAGCCATAAGCCTGTATATACTATTTATATATATATATACTTACATATACTGTACATAGCTTAAGCTGTAAATGGCGCTTAATT
Organism: Chymomyza amoena; assembly: GCA_037043745.1. NCBI lineage: Eukaryota > Metazoa > Arthropoda > Insecta > Diptera > Drosophilidae > Chymomyza > Chymomyza amoena. Next base: position 94,539 of record JBAMAX010002982.1, read on the forward strand.
TTAGTGCAAGTTTTTTATTTAAATTACGCTGAGGCCCAAATTGGGGCACGCACATGCTTTAAGTTTGTAACGTTAAAAAAAATCATAAAATGCAACAAAATATTTTGTAATTTTCTTTGTTCATTCAAGTGTATGGTATACAAGTTCCTCCAGATTAAATAATTACAAAAAATAAAACCAAATAGTGAGCGCATTTGGCAGCTAAGCGCGGCCCCATGTTGGGCGCCGCTGCATTTGTCAGCCAAATAAAGCGCCTTGCACACGCAACTTCACATGTTTCATATGAATTATGTATGTATATTCAATAATTATAATATATAACTATATATATATAACTATATATACATATATGTAATAAATATTTAAATGTATAACTTAGCTGTCTTAGCCTAAATCTTTAAGTCAATTTTCTTGTACATATTTATTTTAATTAATAAGCGTACTATATATTAAACAATATATGGCTCAAAATGTGCAATATAATATATAGCAGTCTATATAACTTACACAAAAACAATATTAAAACAATTTTCACTTAAAAGCAGCTAGTCTAATTATTAAACATAAATTATAAACAAATTAAACTTAATATTAAAACTAATGCATATAAACGCATATATATAACAATTACTTATATATATAAAGTTCTTGTATATGTTAGGAGCGGCTTGTATTGTTTAATTCTAGTTTATTGTTGTTGTCTCTTCAAGCATTTTAAAGAAAAAAATTTATAATATATTAAAACTTATTTATATGTAAAATGCGCATATGAAATTCAATGTATCGTATTTATTATGTTTAACAAGAATTGTGGAAAAATATATTACAAAATTGTGTTAAAATCGAAAAACTGTGCGACTCCATTTTGTAATCAATGAACTTGGTGTACAACGCCAACGCCAAGCAACCCCCAAGTCTTCTCTACTCTCTCTGTGGAAAATTAGCCTCAGTATTTTTCCCTTTGGCAGCAGCGCGACTTGGCGCGACATTATATAAATTTTTAATTTATGCAAACGAAGCCCTTTCGCATTATTTTACATTTGCCGCGAGACGCCCCGCAAATGCTGTCGCCGCAGCCCCCTGAACCTCTCTCCTCCTACTCCTACTCCCAGACAATGCCCCAACCGGGCTGCTTAAATTTAAATTTGCGCCCTGACAGAAACTCAACAGCAACCCAACAGCAGCAGCCGCTGCCACAGCCTCAGCTGAGCAAAGTGGAATAAAGTGTAGAACAAATTCCAGACCCAAAGTTGGGTCTGACCGAATTCGATATACTTTACAAAATATACAATACTTTATATCATATTTTTATTGGCAAAAAATTATTCAAATATCCATAACCAGTTTGCGAGTAAAAAATTTCGAAGATTAAATAAATATCCGTCATAAATTTAATTTTATATTGTTTGTAAGTTAAAAGCATTATGAGAAGGAACTTCGATTCCGAAGGCTTTCCCATGACATCATCCTAAAATATGTATCGAATACACTGCAAACAACTCTAGTACAAAAATGCATAAGGAAGAATTTTAAATGGCTTATGTGTAAAAGTAATAAGCAGTAGAAACTTTAATTCCGTAGGTTTTTCCAAGACAGCAGACTTGTTTTAATTTGTGATCATTTTTCGGTATACGTATATAAAAAAGTGCTTAAAAATGTACACTCATGTAGGGTAAAATGGGGTAAATTCGCCCTAGAATTTGGTTTTGGCTATAAAAACTTATTCCGATATACCAAACTGAAATTAACGCTTTGCCGCAAGAACCACTGATTTCTTCTGTCCATTGTTAATTTTGTAGATGTGACCATTTTTCAAAAAAGTAAATTTTTGCATATTCATAAATGGTGGGGCAAACCCGACCGCCTATTTTTTCGAGATATTGATGAAAAATTAAAAAAAAAAGTGCCCAAAAACATGATTTTTGAAATTATCTCGAAAAACGTTGCTTAAGAATAAAAACGTTGGCATTTTCATATTTCTAGACCCAAAATTACCATAAAAATCACATTTCTACATATTTACCTTACAGGGTCGGGAATGCTTTTCATATCGACTAATTATAAACTCGATTTTCTTTGGTCCTATGATCTCTGAGATGCAAGAGTTCATGCAAAATAACCAGCAGACGGACTATTTCTATCGACACAGCTATCTTTGATTCTCCCTATCCAAGTCCAGACATGCTTCCCTTAACCTGTTACCAACATTTCCACAAACTTAAGTTGCTCCTTGCACTCTAGGAGTTACTGCCGCGAAAAGTATAGAAGAAAAAAGCGCGAGCGCGAAAAAAAAGACGCAGCCAGAAAATGTCACAGTGTTTCCCATTTAATCTCCAGCGAGCAAATAACAACAACAACAACAGCAACAATACCCACAACAACAGCAACAACAACGAACATTGCTCCCCAAAACAGCCATAACCTTGCTCCATGCCACCACCACCCCCGAGCAGTCACCACCTTCAAGAACTTTTCTTTTAACTTGGTTTGCCTTTCTTTGTGCCCCTTTTTCAGTTGCCGAAAAAGGCTTCGGCGACGCCTGCACCCTCTACCCCTGCCCACCAACGCTTTTCCTATGTAAAGTGTGCTTATACATATAAGCAGCATCTTATGTACGGCTTATACATAACGTTTTATATAGGCGCTTTCTTCAGCCGCCGGCTGTGACTCTGACTGTGGCGCTGCTTATTAGCATTTTAGCCTTTCTTTTGGCCGCTGTCGAGAACGACGACGACGTCGACATCCAACGCCAACGCCTGCGTTCATTTTTTCATCTTTCAAGTAAATGATTTAGGCTGAGTTTGGGCGCAAATTTTTGCCTCTTGCCAAATGAGTTTACGAGTGTTTGGCTGCAAGGATTTTCCATTTTGCGCTCTCAAGTATGCAGCAAAAGAAAAGAAAAAAGCAAAAGAAAAATAAATTTAAAGGCTTCACAGGCCTTGGCAAGGATGCCCCACCGACTGCGCCGTACTTTTCTTTTTTACTCATTATTCAAATTGAAAAATTATGATTTGAGCGACGGCCCACCATTCTAATAAGCTCGCTTCAAGTGCAATGGTCGCCCGAGTGGGTCTGTCAGTGGCCGGCCAGTGGGGTTCGTGGTTCGCGGTTCGTATACTTTTGGCTCTGGTTGGTCATTATCCTGCGGCCATTCGCCTCAATTAAATGGGTAAAATTATGAGCGTTATTAATATGATGCGATGCTGCTTGGCGTCTTGGAGGCTTTGAGCTGGCTTACTTGGCTTTGAATTATTACAATGTCCCAAGAAAGAGTGGTGGAAGCGTCAAAATCGTCGGAATTTTTAGCAGTAGTTTGTATTTGTTTAAAATTTTAAAGAAAATTTTTGGTGGCTCAGAAATACCTTTGTTGGTAGGAATTGTTAAAATTTTTTTCAAAGAATAAGTGCTAATAATGCTAAAATTTGTAATCCTTGAGGACGCGGAATCCAAATTTATAATGTTTTTTTTTTATATGGCTCTTTTGCAACTCTATGCATTAGGAAATTTTACTTATGGAAGATATTACTTTTGGGAGCAAACCTATCTGGCCACCACACTATAAGATACGATCTACGGGAAATTGGGCTATCGGTCTCTTTAGAGTCCAGACTCTGTCTCGAGGACGGTAAAACCACCAGACATATTCTTTGTGACTGCCCAGCGTGGGTGTGGGCTTATCACGCGGGAAAAGAACAAATTAGTCCCTTCTATCTTAGTTCAATATCAACGAAAGACCCACTGCGAAAAGCGGATAGACTTTTGCAGCAATTTATGGGATCTTCTGGTCGTAGTGTCCCATCTCTTTGTTATGGTATTTAATTCTGGTATCACTTGTTCGTCCGTCACATCTTTATCAACTATAAACAGATTTGATCTTAGTTCCTTAAACTTTTTTGTCTATTACGAAAATATTTCGGTTGATGTGCAGTACAAAAAGATCCTTTCATTATTATCAATTTCAAAACCCCTATCCACTTCTCATCTCTCATTAACTTACTGATATCGAAGCCAAAGCGAATGATCTCAAGATCATTGTCAGCTTTGGATCAATTAATAAATCAAAAACCAAAGCGATGCGCCTCAAACACACCAGCCAAGGTAGCATAACCATCTGCGAGAACACTATTGATTTTGTCGATAGCTTCTCATACCTTGGTATCACAATTTCCACCATTGGTGGGGTGGATGAGGATGTAGAGAACCGTCTCAACAAAGCGCGATCATTATTTGGACGCATGTTTCGCTAATGGAGTAACCAGCAAATAACCAGAAGAGCAAAACTGGGAATCCTCAATGAGTGCGTCCAATCCATCCTATTGTACGGCAGCAAGACGTGGCTGACCCCATAGAGAATGATGCCGACACTGCAGTCATTCGTCAACAAGTGCCTGAGGATTATATGCGGGATATTCTGGCCCAACTGGATATCACACGCGGAACTATGGCACTGAAATTTATGAAGTGAAGTTCCTATCAGCAATGAGATAAGAACACGCAAGTGACGTTGGAACAGCCATGCTCTTAAGAAAAATCGAAGCAGCATTGTCAGGTTGTCTCTGGAATGGAACCCCCAAGGAAGCAGACGAGGGGGAAGGCCAAAGGCGACCTGGCGACACACAATTTTATACGAATTGTCCCTACACAACTTCAGCTGGGACACAGCTAAGCAAACTATGCCAAATAGAGTCCGGTGGAAAGTTCTTGTAGAAGCCATAAGCTACCTCAAGAAGGACTAAGAGGATAAAAAAATAAACTTCAATATTTAAGTTACGATTATTAACAGACATACTTGAGGTACCAAATTATGTCTAATGTGAACCTAATAAACGACGTCGCATTGACTTTTTTTCTGTTGGCCTACCCTAAAGGATATTCCACCACCACAACTATGCAAATTTTTTTTTTTCCAACACTGCAGTTTTTTTTTTTTATTAAAATAAATTACAAATTGCAAAACATGTAACGAAATGCAAATACACAGCAATGCACGCAAGATCGTATCAACAAGGACATCAATCAAACACAATAGTAAGCCAAACATTTAATCCTTTTTGCAATACAAAAGGGTTAAGGTACAGGCAACCCAAGGGCAATTGAAAGAAAGACCAAGTCGCATGAATGAACTCAAACTATGTCCAATTTTTGATTATTGTTTCTGAGTTCCTTGTAGCCTACCCCTGCTCCGCAAGGGGTACAACGTTGCCTGCGTAAAGGCATGCAAATTTTTCGCACACATACAATCAGCAGGATATGTAAACGATGCTACAGTTCCATTTTGTTGCAAACATAACGGGCATTGCGAATTTTTGTGCAGTTAGATTGCGAAATTCCAAAAACAAAACAAACAGCAACAAAACACACACAGCACGTAGCGTATAATGGGCAAAAGAGAAAGTGCACAGCGCACAAAAACAAAGCGGAGCGCAGAGAAAAGAAAGGCTCAAGGACATGCTACGTCCGACTGGACCATAGTCTCTCCCAGCATGTTGCAAATTTAAAGTGCTGCAGTTGAGTGTGCATAAAAGAAATAAAGAAAGCAAAGAACCAAATTTGCTCCGTTCTAACTGTAGTCCGTTGGCTCATTACAATTTTACAGCTAACATTTTACTCCTTTTTTTTACATTTTTGCTTTTGTAATTTACGAGCGCGCGCTTATCAAGTCAACCCTGCGCCAGCAAAAGCAGTAGCCGCGGCAGCGACAGCAAAAACAACCCTCTCTGTGAAGCTGGCAGCGGCGATGATAACGACAAACTCATTTGCATACGAAGTGCTTTCGCTTTCGTGCCCGTCCCTCTCGTCATCGCTGTCGTTGTTGTTTTTACGAATGGCGGCGTCGCCCAGAGAACGTCACCTGAGACAAGCGAGACGTGCGCAAGCGAGATGGCTATAGCGATAGCTATGGCGCGCTTCTAATCAAAGAGTTTAATGCTGGGTGAGTGAGTGCGCCTGAAAGTATGCAGCAGTCAGTCGCTGACGTCGCGTCTTCAGGTTGCCTCTGCCGCTGCTCTTACTCTTCTGCGCTTTGCTGCCTACGCTTCGACTTGAACTTTTTTGCTCCCTAATGCTGGGTTTACACTGCATTACAAATGAACTTTGGTGTATATAGGCAATTAATAATGCAGTTTAAATTTTGTATTGATATGATTTATTGGACTGTACGGATTGAAGGGAAGAGATTTTTAGGTGGTAGAGTTAAATAAAAGTATGTTTTGTAAAGTGTAAAATATCGCAAGAATGAAAATTTTTTCAGTGTATTTACAATACGAGCATTCATTTGGAGTCACTTAATAGCCTATAATATGGATTATTTGGCAATTGTTCTCACTGCTGTGAATCAAGTAAAAGCGAATTAAGTTACAGATTTTTTAAATAGAATTACGATTGTCATTAAATTTTGTAATAAAATGTAATAAATTTGTTTTGCAAAAATTGATATCACTTTGATTGCACAGGCCTACAAATACCAGGGTCATGTTAGTTGTTGGAAAGCTAAGGGTTATTTCCGAAGTAATTTGCTACGTAGAATCTGAATTCGGGGTCAGAATTGGGATCAGAATTGGTCTATCAAGTCATGATTTTGAGATGTTTGATAACTGAAGAGTCAGAACAAAAATATATCATAACCTTAAAAGTAGGAAAAACGCCAGAGTTACTCCTAATTATCAACCTATAGGCTTGCAATTTTTAATCATGCTCTTATTTGATCATTGATACTTCTTAGGCTTTTGTTTTCTAATATATGTAATGTTTAAATTTTATCCTTTTTTCCACTTGGATATTGTAAATCCAAGTCTCTGTCCAGCTTTTTATGTGAGTCGGTGCATATCGCTAAAATGTTCACCCACCGTGCTAGTGACGCGGATTAGTTCATATCTATCTTTATTCCTTGTTCTTTTTTTCAATATTAATTTAAATTTTTCTTAAAATTTAAGTCCAATTATACCTTGTTGTACCTTCCCCCTCAAAAATAAATAAATAAAATGAGCAATTTGTCCCCCTTTTTTTTAACAGCCTGTTGTACAATGAATTTTTTTATCGTATTAAAATAATAGCTCTTTTAATTTGATTATTTAATATCTCTTTTATTTTCAGGTAATTATTTGAAAAAACCACAGAGACGGCTTTAAAAAAAAAAACTTTGTAAAAGTAATTTCTGTAACATTTTTTGATTTCTCATTGGGTAAGCTGATTTTAATTCGAAAAAGAAACTATGCAAACTTGCTTTAAGACATGGCGCTGAAAGTTTTAAAAATATTAAATATGTGCTAACTTTTTTGTTAAAGACCTAGTTTGAATTTTAAAAACTATAGATTTTTAGCTTTATCTAAAAATAAGTATTCCCCGAATAAGACAAATCAGACGTATATTTGTGAAGATACACAATTTAGAATTATTTTAATGTATGCTTTCATATAAACAACGTGTACATTTCTGTTGTTTGAAGTTATCAAAACTAAAAGATTTCGATGCTTGGTGATCTCAACTCGTTTTGAAATTATTTTTAATATTTATTTTAAAAATTGTTCACTAGAATTACTCTCTAGAACTAAAAAGGTGTCCTTCCCCTATATCGAGTACGATCGGACTTGAAATTTCGCGTAAAAGAATATATTCAAAAGCTAATTTTTACGGCGGTAGATGGCGCCAAAGTTACTAAAAAAAATTGTGTATAAGAGCTTTGTTAATCATTCCAAATAGGTAGATTTAATTAGTTAACTCTAGTAATCTAGGCGATTAGAATCCTGGAATGGCGTGAAACGTATTTCAAGAAGTAGAGATGATTGGAGAAGTTTCGTTTCCGCCCTTTACTCCACCTAGGACCGGCCGCAGTAGCGACCCAATACATACATACTATTTTGTTGCCTGGTATCCTCAATACTGTCTACTTTGTAATCTTGTCCGTGTTTACAATTATCCGTTCGAACTAATTCGATTTTTTAACATTCTACAGCCACCTTTACCCGCTTACAGCAACAGTGGATAATTATTGCATATGTGAATGAAATACACTTTGTAAAATTAAAATAAAAAATTATGCAACTATGTACAAAATGGATTTAGGTTTATCCAAGATGTTTTGCTCTTCATAAAAAAGAACTTGTACAATGTTTTCCTTATGAAAACTATGGCAAATTGTCACAAGTGCACAAGTCCCTAAAACAAATGCATAATCTGCTGCACATCGCTCCAACACAAAATTCAAGCAACCTTCTGAGCCGCCTTGTCAGTTCCACAATTTAGTGTAAACCTAGCATAACGCCGGCTCACTGCTCATTATTAAGCACATAGCGTAAAACTCATTGAGACGTTGGCGTTGCTTGGCCCGCGCCCCCGCGCTGTCTCCACAAACAGCCAGCAGCAGCTTTCATCTCTTGGCTTTTACTCATTTTCATTTTCTTTTTTTTATTTGTTTTTCTCAAGTTGCACGAAAATCAACGTAAAAGCGAAATGAAGAAAATTTTGTTTAAAAAAAATTACAAACAACCCCTTTGGCTTTTGTATGGCGCAAGCAAAAGTAGCAAATGAAGAAGAGGAAGAGCTGTAAAGCGGGTATAAAAAAAAAAATTCCGCCAACACAAAAGCAAAAGAAATGAGCGTATATTATTCATGGTATTAATGTCGCAGCTATGGGAGTGTAGACGGGGATGGGGTTGGATACGAGTGGGGGTGACTAACAGTACGCGACGGCTCCACACAACTGTCAAAGCGCTGAATATAATCTTAATAATGTTAAAGCAAAGTATTGGAGGGTAATGAACCAGTGAAGGGTATGAAGCGACGATATGTCAAAGTAAGAAGTTTAGTAAAAAGATGCTTAGCTGAGATTCTTTCTTAGAAATTTTAAAAATAATTTAACTGATTTTGTGATTATGAGTAAAAAAATTGTTGCGGAGTTTTTTGGGTGAGATTTACGATTAGTTTTGGATTTTAAAAGAAATTTTTTATTTAGCAAAAGATATTTTATGATTTATAAAAATCGTAATAGTATGTAATCGTAGTTACTTGGTCTACATTTTTTATTTTGTACTTAGTGAAGGAGTTGGGGACCAGAGATGAAGATTTTTGTTCAACAACTAAAGAAAAATTTGCAATATTTTAGAATGCAAACACTAAAATAGAGTAAACAAATGGCAATATTATCAGATAGACATCAAGATATAAAAAAAAATTAACTCCTAGCTTATTTGAATGAACCGACTTTTTGACCTTGAGATTCGACGAAATGAGTTGCATCCTGTCAGATAATACATTTTTTTAATAGTATTTTTATGTTGAGCTTGAATCTTGGTAGGGGAATAAGAGATTTTATAGTTCGCAGAGTAGAACTTAGAGCCTGTAGATCATTAGGCTTTGTAAGGGAACAAGAAATCTATTAGTTCGCAGAGTAGGACTACTCCCATAAAATTAATTTATTCGACAGAGATTCATGACAGTCAAAATAAAAGTACGGAGTCTTTGGCGTCTATCGTTGTGACGTCAGTGTAATCCTTTTTCCAAAGAACTTCAGTGCTTACAGCTTGTTCCAAATTCAAGGTCTTTTAAAAAATTTCAGGAGGAGGCCCGTAGGCCTTTTCGATACTCGCCCTTCCCCTGCCGAGACGCCTGGTAAGGTCACATGCTTAATAAGGTATTTGTATGTAATGTAAATGTTACATAAGATAGGGTGACCAGATAAAAAGAAAAGTTCTTCTTGTCTTTAATTCTGTATTCAGCAGTATCTTACATGGATGAAGGTTCATAATATGGAGAGTTGCCTCTTAAGCACGATTCTAGTATATCGACTCCCAGAGATATTTTCTTTCTTTTTTTCTTGACTTTAACGAATTTTCGGACCCAGAGACCCTCGCCGTTTTCCTTCGCCCTTGTCGATAGGCCTGCTAAGGTAACAACATTAAAAGGATATGTGTATATGATGTAAATGTCCCATGGCATAGAGGTACCAGATAGAACAAAGAAGGTCTCCTTGCACGGTAGCATTTTTAATAAAATATTCCTGTTTAATTGTGTCATGGAATAGGGTGACCAGATATATAAAAGAAGGTATTCTTGTCTTTAATGCTTTCGTTAGCAGAGTCTTACATGGATATAGGTAAATGTCCTGTGGTATTGAGTGACCAACAAGGTCACCTTCTCCTTAGTGCCTTCGTAAGCACAATAATTTAGACGCATATAGGCTCATAATATGCTGAGTTACCTCTTATCCTGAGTCCAACATGTCCCAAGAATTATTATAGAGTCTTCTTTAAGGCTGATCGATGATCCCACTATATTTTTTTTACTTCGCCCCAATCTAGGTTCAGTTGTTGGCTTAACGCCTTCAACCTTTTCCAAGATGTCATGTCATTGTTAACTTTAACAGCTTCTATGAAATGTATCTGAAACACTATCACTGCATCTGGTCACTCTAAATTTCAAAAACAAATCCATTAATAAATTTAGTGTCAGAAAATTTAACCCTTTAAAAGTTCCTAACCAGCCCACGTTTACCTGACCTTAGCCAAGTTAGTACAAGAATTACCACAGCAACAACTTTCCCACGCTACACCCCCCAACCCCCACACATATGCTTAAGTTGCACCCAGCAGCCACCACCCCTAACAAATTTCCGCAACAACCATAAACTACACATATCAATTTCCATAATATTTACATTGTACATTTTACCCTCCAATCCAGTCAACATACAATGACAGAGGTAACGCCAATTCTATGATAAAAACGCTGATGATTACATGTACATTAGACAAGTGCCGTGCCGCCCTTTTATCCCCCAACCCCCACAGCATACTCCATATCCCCGCCTTATGAATAGAGAGTCGCGTTTGAGCTGCCGTTGAATGTGGCATTTATTTGCCACAAAATTTCGACAATTTTAGACAAATTTACATGCATAAACTGCGGCACACACACACGCACACCACTAAAAGCGGAAGCACACACAATTGCCCCCCACACACACAGAGAGACACTCTCGAGAACTACACATACGATTTACGCGCGATTTTTGAATACCACCCGTGCGGTTTTTATTCCCGTGGGTGATTTGCAACGGACCCTTTTTCCCCCTTTTTGTTGTTTTTTTTTGTTGGTTTTCGCAAATTTGTTTAGAGAAAATCAAGTGAAAAGCAAGCGAAAACATTTGAAAAAAAAAATCATAAGCGTGTTTTTTACACATGTGTGTGTGGCTGGGTGGGAGTTTATCTATCTATGTGTGTGGGCGTTGGTTTGCTTGTTGACATTTTCAGCGACGAAAGTGAGCTATCAACAAGCTATCATTCACTACACATATGCGTATAATGTAGCTGTGTGTATATGTGTGTGTGTATCTGTGTGATAAGCGCACACATATGTGTGCATTTGTATCTCTGTGTGTGTGTTGGCAAACTGTTGATGCGATTTAAACGATTTGTTGTGGGTTTTCCGCATGTTTTTCACTTTGCTGTATTGTTGCGAGTTGGGAGCGAGGGTTGCTTGATAGGTACGGAACTAATATATACTTTATTGGAAACAGTTTTATTGCTTTAAAATTATACTGATGGGTATCTCGATGACGAAAAAAATGAAATCTAAGTTTCAGGAGTTCTGTAATAGATTTTGGGCAGACCGACTTGTGAGTTCAAATTCGATAAGAAAACATTCTCTCTGCCTGCTATTAAAAATCTCGATACTTGAAAATCGCATAATTATTGAATTGGCTTCATGTTTAAAATATTCTCAGGGTTCAGAACATTTGCGATTATAATTACGATGGAAATGTTGTTAAAGTATAAAAAAATGTTCTTAGACGCTTCCCTAGCTAAGTTAGTTAGGCAGCTCGGCACAAGGAAATATGGACAAAGAAACCCTCCTCTATAAAAAGGTAAACATCTTCAATATGTATAGATAGGCGCTAGATCAGGTGCGGATCTATGATTAGTCTTTGGGGGGTTTCTTCAGTTTCAAGAGTGGCCTTTCCTTGGCCTATTCGAATTTGTACGCTATAACATTGAAAACTTCACCATGTAGATCTAGCTATGATTCACTTAAGTAATATAAAGGGCAACCCTCGTCTATGTAAAAAGCGTAGCATACTTTGCGGCACTTGTAGGCCATATGTGATGCAGTACGATGAAGGCTGTGCTGTGGTGCAGGGGGGTGTGTGTTTGATGTGTTAAGCAACTTGCTGAAGGTCAGTTTTGCTTTTAGTTGACTATAAGTAGGCGTGACCAACATGTCCTAGATACTTGATATACGAATGCTGTTTGTGATTTAATTATAACCCATATATATGAGAGATCCTAAAAGGATTTGCCAGGGGCCTCGCCATATTATTAAATAATGCAGCAGCAGTTACTTTCATTTTTTTGCTGCTATTACATTTTGAGGACTCTTTGACCTCTCGCCTAATGGGTTTTGTAATTCGTTTAGGTCAGAGACGTACATATCCAACTTATATGAAGCTAACATACGAGTTGAGCCTTCCACGCTTGTCCAGCAGCCTTTTAAGTAATTTGCGGCTGCCTTGGATAAAAGCCTAATGCAATTCTATAAGGACATAAGAGCACATCAAAGCTAAGTAGCTGGCCCCAGGCGCAGCTGCCCCACTCAAATAATAGTAATAATAATAATAATAATAATTTCAGTATGAGCTGCCACTCAGAGCGCCACAAATTATGCAAAACGAAGTACAACAGCGCAATGAACATTTTAATTACCATTTATATCCGGCAAGTGGTCCGGGTATATCCTTTTAATAAGCAGCTTCTTTGCATAATAACAACAAGAACAGCAACGGGGAGCAGCAGTCGGCCAAAGTCAAGGAAAGCCTTAATTAAAATGCAGACAAAGAGGACGACTACGGCGCGTCCTGTGCAAAAGGCCTGTGTAATACCAAAAGCTAAGGAGTTTGGAAAGGCTGCGCATAAACGAATTAACAGGGGTCGTCGCTGGGACTGCATAAATGAAAGGATAATCAGCATATCAACTTGCCAACTTTTGCCTGACAACAAAATGGCGCACAATTAACATGGAAATTATTTTGTTTGACACGGCGCCAACTTCAAACAAAAGCCAATAGCGTCGTCAACTGCAGGGTTAAATTAGCCAGCCAGACGGAACTGGACAGCATAGGACGGTACCCGGTCTAGGAACCGGCGCGCTTCTCTAACTCTGCCTGCTTGACGCCCAAGTTGTTGCAAGCCATTAGCAAGGACAAGAGCAATGCGTCCAGCACAATGTAGCGCATAATTTAATATTCCCCATTAAGAGCGGCCATTAATGAGCGCGTCTCAGTCGCGTCTGCGCGGCGCGCAGCAACCCCAACAAAACCCAATGCATTCCCCCAAACCCCTTTTTGTGCTATGAACGCCTGCCGGCGAGTAATTAAGTTTATGCGAGTACAAAATTTAATTTCGTTTGCCAGCCCTTCTACATTGCCCCGCAGATGCTGTATGGTCACAAAAGGGGTGGGTTGGGAGTACGGCAAGTACATTGGCTTTCATTTTGTGTGCTTTTATTTTAATGTCTTTTGAAGTATTCGCACCGTTGACGTTACACTGAGAAAAATTGCAGGGAACAGGACTATCGGACTGAATCACATTAATTTTTGAGTCCTCCAAATCCTACAGATCAACCTTGGTATTTTATTGGATCTTTTATGAAAAAGTTGTTCAAACTAAGAATTTTTCGCGCTTAGCCCAAAAAATTATAGATATAGGAAAAGACTAACTATTTCGATTTCCGTCACCGTAATTTTGTATAACATTTTGTGGAATCTATTTCTTTCGGAAAAAAACAATAAGTAGAATAAAATTATAGAAAAATCGGTACGTAACGAAATTAAATTTTGAGAAAATTACGATTTCCTTTACCGTCGTAATGTTTTGGTGAAGCCTTATTATTTCGAAATAAATTTCCTTCAACGAAAATTGCAGGTAGAGTAAACTTATAAGAAAGTCGTCACGATGGTGGAACCTAAAGATGGTGGAACCTATTTGTCTTGAAGCGATGTTCCTTAATGGAGCGTGTAGGTACTATAAAATTTGAGAAAAATCGTCACGTAACGAAATTTAATTTTGAGATAATTTGCGATTTCGTTAGCCGTCTTAATTGTATTGGTATAGAGATGGTGAGGCCAAATGAATTCGAAAAGAAGTTCTTTAAATGAGCTTTTGAGTAGACTAAAATTATAGAAAAGTCGTCATGTTACGAAATTAAATTCTGACACAAATTGTGATTTCCTTTACTATCTTAACTATCTTAGTATAAAGTTTTTGGGAGCTTTTTCTTTCAATGCTAAGTTATTTAACGCTGCTTGTAGGTAAACAAAGGAAAAATCGTCACGTAACGAAACTAAATTCTTATACAAACTATTTGGTTTGTATAACTATAAAGTTTCCGTGATTACTTTCTTGTAGGTAGAAAAAAAATCGTCAAATAACGAAATAAAAAAAGAAAGCTCTTTCATTGCTTTCGACACCTAAACATGATTTCTCTATATTCCAGAAAGTATTATCAGTTGTTTCTTATTTCAATAACTAAATACCGATAAATTTTTCTCAGTGCAACGTTGCCGCGGATTCCTCTGTAAGCATCTTAACGGCATCATTTGGACCCAGTCAGTCACAGGTGGCAAGGACTACGCACTTTCGCTGCCACTTTCTTGGTTTAATGTAAAATTTTTCAGTAAGATGGTATTAAATATGGGCGAATGGTGTTTCCTGTTTCTCATTTGCCCGAACGAGCTTTTGTTGTTTATAATTTTTAATTGGTGTTTCAAGTGCGTCTAATGGCTATACCTAAAACTTGGAAAGCATTTTTGGGGGTTGCATACCTTGAGTGGCAAGCACTGTTCAGGGTGTCCATTTTGAATTGCTTACGCCTGGGGAGCTAGTAAGGCTTGACTTTGTGGGTGTGGCGCAAAGCTATTGACTTATTCACTAGGTCAACCAAGTATGCAACAAATTTTCTTCTAAGGTGTGGGTATTAATTAGGCAATAGATTTTTTGGAAATTGTCATGGAGTTGCTGAGAGAACAAATTTCAAAAAGCCTTTTGCGTTGTTTCATTATAAAAAAGGATATATCACTATGATGAGTTTTGCCTTCCGAAATGTGTTTATGCATAGATTTCAACTTCAATTCTACAGTTTTTACAGAGTTTAACATATTACCAGCTCCTTCTGCTGCAACACCTTCCCTCAGACCTCTTAATATTCAAGGACTCTACTGCAACAATTAGAAAAACAAACCATGCGGTTGACTGAGTGGGTATTATGTTTGCATGCACCTTACACCCACAGCCTCCGCTACATTTCCCAGCGATGCCTAACATATTGCAAATCATAAATCAATAATTTCCAATAAAGCCAAAGGATTCCTGCCAACAACCGAGCAACCCATCAAGGAGCGCATATTTTTCAAATTACAAAAATCGAGTAGAGCGTAAAAGAAAAACATTTTGCGGCGCTGCGACGCTGCATAATCAGCCGCCTCTGCCTTTGCCCTGCTCCTGCCTCTTCCTCTACTATTGAAAATCCTGGCTGCCTCTGCCACGCTTCCAACTCCGCGATGCGCATAAATTAAGTTAACCCCTCGCAGAAGAGCAAAAAATGTGAGTTTCGCGTCTGCCTCATTTTTTGTTGTTTTTTTTTTTTTAACTGCCACATAGCTCATCTGCGTGCTTTGCTTCTTCTCATCATTTTCTTCCTCTTCTCTTACATTTTTTATTTTTACCGTAATGTATTTTGTGATTAACTTTCGTTTTGCATGCAACTCTGCGTGCTTTTTTTTTCTCAATGTCTCTCAACCCTTTGGCCATGGGTTAGTTGTCTGGGAGATTTGTTTTTTATGTGGAATTTTTTTTTTCTGCTCTGACTGTTGAGTTTTATGAATTTTGAGTCTTTTAAGCGGATATTATGGGTAGTTTTTATTTTTTTGGCTGTTGAACAAACAGGGTGTTCCATGGAGGTGAAAGAAATTGGACGAAATTTGAGTGCAAGAAAATTTCTAACTTAAACCTTTAAATTAAAAAAAAAAAATTAAAAGAAATTTATAAATTACTCAAAATCTATTGTTGCTAGTACTCTCTTATTGAGTAATATATACCGCAAGGTGGGGCAATTCCGACCTAATTACTTTTATCCATAAAATGCTTTATGAACTCCGTCCGATTTGTTACGAGCATTACAGTTAGCGGAAGCCTGGACCGTGTCGCTAACTGATGCAGCTGCCTTGGGAGTTTTCGAGAGGAAAGTACTGCGCAAAATCTTTGGTCCTATTCGAGTTGGCGATGACTACCGCATCCGCACCAACCAGGAGCTGTATGAGCTCTTCAACGACATGGACGTTGCTCAGCGTATCAACATCCAGCGGCTTCGCTGGCTCGGACATGTCGTTAGGGATGGACAAGGATGCTCCAGTTAAACGTGTGTTCGATGCGGTATTCAGCGGCCGTCGGCGGAGAGAGGACGACCGTGTCTGCGTTGGAAAGACCAAGTGGAAGGGGCCCTGTCTTCGCTCGGTGTGACCAACTGGAGAAGGCGCGCGCAATGCAGAGGCGCCTGGAGAGACGTTTTAAGGCAGGCCGTAACCCGGTAATCGGGTTGGTATGGCCACATAAGAAGAAGATTACAAAGGCCTACAAATACCTGGGTCATGTCAGATGTTAGGAAGCTAATGGTAATTTTCGAAGTAAGTCGCTGCGTAGCATCGGAATCCGGTCATCCTTGGCCCATCCTGTCAATATTTTAAAATATTAAGGGTTATGTTACCGAAAAACCTAGTTTTTCCAACTTTTGAGGTTAGGTACACGGAGCAAATAAATTTTTTGGTCTGCCTCTCTAGTTACCTCATTTAGTATAAATTTAAATCCTTTAATGTAAAACTACTTCGGGACTGACCCTCAGCTTTCAAGTAAACCATGTTGGATGTGTTATTAATTTTTGAGATATAACAATTAAAAAAAATAAATATTTGTCAAGCCTTAAAATAAAAAAATAAAATTATCATAATCTAATTGGTTAAGGAACCAGATAGATCGGTTCATTGGTTAAAACAAATCCTTAAGCATCCTTTCTTTTGTAAATGAATTTAAAAAACAAGTCTACTGAATATTTTTAAAATTTTAATCATCGTTTAAACTATTAACATTAAAAAAAATTTCATTGCGAGGTCAAGCGCACTTCTTAAGGAAAGAAGTTTCTTTCGCTTATTCATTTTCAAGAATAATAATGTAAATTGAATTTTTAGAAACATTTTTTATTTTTTCAAAATTGGGTATAAAATAGTAATTAAAAATGAAAATTTACAAAAGGTTTATTAAAATCTTATTAACAATTTTTAAAGAGTTTTTCAAAATTTTAACCAGCGCTTCAGCTGAAATCCCGAGTATCATTTAATAAAAATTCGTTTAAATAAAAAATTTAAAATTTAATTAATAATAAACTATATATTTAGAAGTGAAGAATAGGGATAAATTTGCTAGTAAATTTCTTTAATTCATAAAAAATTGGATATAGGAAATAGATAACTTTCAGATTTCGAAAGTCAAAACTTGTGGGCATTTCTAGTCACCTAACTCCCTCTCTCACCCCTTCAAAACATAGGCAGCTTGATGCATTTTCTAGGAAGCACCGGGCTTTCCTCCTCCTTCTCATCTTCGCAGCTGTGGCAGAAATCGTGATAGTGGACGTCCATCCTCTCAGCCATTAGGCCTATGGTGCAGTGCTCCAATAGAACTCCTACCACCATCCTCGCTCTCTTCTTGTGAAAACGATGGAGCTCAGACGTTCGCTTGGGATTGTACCGTGGCCAGTGTACTCCAAAGATATGACAACTGGATACATTGTTCCATTTTCTTTCCGCCTGAGCTCTGACTGTTCCTCCAATTTGCGATAAGACGTCTTAAAAGTTTCTTTTTAGATCCATAACCGCAATATTAGCTGGTTACGCAGAGCTGTCCCTGATATAGTCATCCGAAATACCCAGAACAACCATTCCAAATTTTTTGGATAAGATGTGAGATCCAATTCCGATTTGGGAAGGTACGTCTCCTGCCTATTCATAGCTCTTAAAAAAGCGAAAGGCTCTTAACCTGGAACGTAGAGAGAAATATGTAGCGGCCTCTTTATTACACGTTTAAATTTATCACGACAATACGACTGCAATTAAGGACCCTTGAGAAAACTCCGGTCACGGGGGAGTCCCCTTTCCGCCTCCCTCTCGTCGGGCCCACACTAAATTATATTACTTTGTTGCTCACCATTAAAAGATATGATTGAAGTGATTTTTAAAGCGCAGAAAAATAAAAACCATTCGATAAATGCATACCATATTCGATAATCATATGCAATTATCACATATGCCATGTTTCAATTCATGCAACCTATCTTTTTATCGTGACATACTATACCACAGTAAATTTTATACATATTCCTCGTCACACTTCAGCTCAACTCTTTTAATAGATATCATAATTCCATAAATGCCCACCCTGTTTTTTTTCAACAGCTTCCAAAATTTCAACTCTTTTATTTCCTAGACTTATTTTTTTGGGTTGCCACAGCAGACCAAATTATTCTGCACCAGCACATGCTAAAGTACCCACGTTTTTTATTCACTTCTATTTTTTTTTTGATCTGCATTAGCAAGTACCCTCAACTTTTTTTAACCCTTGCTCTCGGGAATAACAAAAAAAAAAACCAAACCAACATGAATATTCACTTGTCAAAAGCAAAAACTTTATACAAAAATCTGGCATTTGTGTTTTATGGTACCCACAGAGTGTGACCCAGACGACGAGGACGTCGCTCTGACGGTTCTGGGGTAAGTTTTAAAACTTGATTTTGAAAATCCCAACAAAATGCAAATTAAAAGTGCGCCTCGTGTTAACATTAGAGTAAAAAACTTGTGGAAAACCCTTTCGGCATAGTAGAAAAAAAAGGGTTGTCACAGACTCAGTATTTTTTTTTGTCGTCTAGGTAACAGTCAAATGAGAACAAAAAAAATGTGAGGGGTGCGTGTGTCATTGTCCTGCCAGTCACACGCAATTTCTCGTTTTTGGAATATTTAAATTTTTTTCTATGCAAATGCCGGCTGCCAAAAAAAAATTACACCCCATAGACAGTCTATTTTTTTTGTGTCATGTTTGAAAAGGGTTTGGCTGGCTTTTTTTCATTTTGCATATTTCGATAATCCCTATTTAAGGAATTACGTTCCAGGTCTTAGACTTAGCCACAGCCACACACAGCGAAAACTGCAATTTGTGCAAAGGATGCGCCTGGCACACGTTCTGCAGGAGCAAAGATGTTTTGTTTTTCTTTTCTTACTAGGACTAGGACTTTACCATTGCAGACGTTGACGTCGACTGCGCAGTCGCGCAGCGGAAATTAGTTTTCCTCAATGCAGCAATAGTTGGGCGGCTCATTTACGCTTATTAACATTTTTGACAGCTGCCATCGTCTCTGTGCCAGAACTCTAAGTCAAGTCAAGACAAGGTGGAAAATGCGGCTGACAGTTTAGCAATATCTTTGACCCGAGAAATCAAAGGCTTACCTTATTGGGTTGATGCTGCAGCTGACAGCTGCCCCACTTGACCAGCAATGTCCTGCAGCGTTCAAAATGACGCAACATATTGAATAAAAATCTCAGCAGACAAATTGCCCGCCAAGCTTTATGCGCCCATGTATAACATATACTACTGTGGGTGTATGTGTATGCCAAGGCACTATGGGCGAAATCTAAAAATTTTTGGCATAAATTTAAAAAGTACAGATGTTGAGTCGTAATTTGGCGTGAATGGAATGAACTTTCTTGGCATCGGCACTCTTTGTTGTGTTCTGAACTTTTATTAGGAAAAAACATCTCTATCCATTGATCACTGGTACGCATTCCTCATGTCCCGGCACATTTTCTTGGGCTTTCCATCATCAACGCATAATGAATTACCAAATTAAAAGACCTCTAAAATTGTAGTTCATCTACAAGACAATTTTTACAAAGTCAAGATAAAGTATCTTTGAGAGGTTCAGGTGGTACCATATTTGATTAGTTTTTCAGATGTTCTGGTCCGAACTGTACTTTTAAAAGTCCAACTCTTGTAGATCTTATGCCACTAAATTGAAAGTCCAAAGAAGCCTAGCACGTTAGGGTTCTAAGTTAACTTTCGAAATAGCTCTTTCAATAAGGGATTTTTGGTTACGTCAGAACACTAATGAGGTGGTGTTCCTAGGACCGCGTATTCGGATACAGTGACCCCAAAATCTTTTGGTAAACATGTTCTAACCTTCGCTCACAATAAGCAATTCAAGTTCAAAACACCCCTTTGAACATTTTTTTTAAGTACGGACCGCCCACGAAGTTTTCTATGGGTTTTTAAAATTGCTAAATGCAATTCTGAGGTCTATGAAATGCAAACACGTCGCTATTCTGAGATAACCTTTTTTTAATTTCGACAGAATTTTCAAAAAATTTCGGGGTGGACAACTAACATTTTTCCCAACGATTAATGGAAAGTTCTTTTAATTTTGGTCGAAAAAATCGATCTTTTTTCAAAAAATTTAAGCTACATATGTGTAGATTTTGTGTACGAAAAGATTTTTCGATGCGATCTATATTTATAGAAAAAGAGCGTCTTGAACTGGGGGACTTAAAACTTCAAACGAATTTTTCTCGGAACCATTCTTTTGACTACAATTTCAAGTTAATGTCTTGATCTCTATCCATATTTCCTTCATTTAAAGCATGTTTAAAAGGAAATAATTTTCGTTATACTAAACATTTTCAAATTGTTAATTGTTAAATTATTATTTCGAATCAAGGTTAAATCACAAAAAAAAAAATTAATAACAACCATTTTTTTGGAACCTCCGCATTTCAGTTAATTTTTCATCAAAACTCAATCTGATTTAGTATAAGCCATAGAGAATTTCATTAATTTCAACAAATAAAACACATTTTAAATTTCATTTTATTTATTACAAGTGAGTTAAGAACTGAATTTCGGGGACGAACTTCTGCGTGCAAAGGCATACAAGAGAACCCATTTTGAATTTCGTCGGGATAAAAATGTCCAATAAATGTACAATAAAAATCGAGTTTAACTATCAAAACAGGAATTTTGTAAGTCCTTTCATCATGCCACAAATATTCTCAAGATTTGCCTTCTTTTCGGTCAAATTTGAAAGAACATCCCCTTTAATAATTTAGCAGTTTTGGATTTCAAATTCGAATGTCTCCAAACAGTATGTCACTATACATACACTTGTATAGTTTTTTCTAACCCTATTCTAGATTATTAGAAAAAATCGTAGCTATAACCAGGCCCATCGAGAAGGGGTGTATGGAAGCGGATTCCCCTGGGGAGGAGTTTTCTCAGCGGCCCGGTATAAATACTGCCGTAAAAAAATGATTCTAAAGGTGTAACAGACGGCCTGTTACATTTTTCACCCGGACCCAGTTTTTCTCTTTACGTCCCTGGCTAAACCGAGAGAGTTTGGGGAGGGGAAGGATTACCTCCTGAACTCGGAGTTTTTCAGGGGCCCGGTATAGTCACTGTCGTAATAAAATGATTCAAGCAAAATGTGTAACAGAGGGACCGGTACATTTCCCTCCGGACCCTGTTTTTCTCATTACGTCCCTGGCTAAACCGAAAGAGTTTGGGGAGGGGAGGATTACCCCCTGAGCCCGGAGCTTTTTCAGGGGCCTGGTATAGTCGTTGTCGTTATAAAATGATTCAATCAAAAGGTGTAACAGGGGGGCTGGTGCATTTCCCCCCGGATCCTGTTTTTCTCTACGGCTCTGGCGATAACGAACAACAGTTTTGTTAAATGGGCAAGTCCAAATCGGAATTCCGAACTGTTATTAAGAAACTATTTTAAAAGTTGTGGAAATTTTGTGATTTTATGGCAAAAAAGTCATTTTCACCCACTGTACGCTTCAGCTCGTGTAGCAGCAAATGCCTTAAGCAAATATCGGACCATGGCCAGGCTTACAATGGGAACAAGCTCGAGGGCGTTAGGCATATGTCAAAACAAACACAGACAGACATGCGTTGAAGTTTGCACAAGTTTTCATTGTGGGCAGCAGTACTTCCCCCACCCACCTGGTTTATCTAAGAAATCAGGTTACTTCCGTGCTCATATGAGACAAATATTTATGCACGTGTAGCGCGCGGCAGGTAGACGGCTTCAAAACCCTGGTCACAAAAACCAGGGACGAGGGACCAGGGCTTATCTACGCTTATGAATTACGATCGTAGAAATGCCGCTAGGTCTTGCTAGTATAAAGAGTTGTATGGAGTTATCAACTGCTTAGGATCGTTGGCACAAAGGGTATTCAAAAGTAACAAAAGAATATAAATGAATGCTTTGTTCTCGGCTCTCAAAGAAGTTCTCTTGTCTAATGACAACTATCTAATATTAAATTAATATGCAAAAACACGTCCCATCACTTTGTCATGTTGCCAGTTTAAACTGTCAACGCTTTGCCAGTTTTTCTTGCTCCCCCATGAATGCCGTCTCAAGTGTCCAGCTGGAGTACAGTGTTGAAACCATTAAAAAAAAGAAATCCTTTTAATATAATTTCTTTTTCTTTTTTTTTTTTTGATTGTGCTCTCACCCGCTCATTTAAGCTACAAATTTGCTTACACAAGCTTTTGATTAAGCAACGTGTTTGCTGACTTTTGGTGTCCTTTTTTTTGTGCAACCATTTTTTTGCACAATTTTTTAACTTTCTACAAATTTATCTTTTTTTTTGACCAGTTTGGAGCCGTTGCAGGCCGGGTTGGTCGCGTGGCATCCTTGTAATTGAAGGCGAAGAGTTTTCATTAGGCAGCCCAGCCAACGAGTCAGTCTCAGAAAGGATGCTCCGCTCAGCCAGAAAAAAAATGTCTGCTACCCTTAAATTAAAAAAAAAAATCGTTAAAAAAAAGCTGCGTGTGCCTGAAGTTTTTTCTATCTCTAGTTCTTCAGGCTGGGACAGCGGAAGTGTGCGACGGGCTTCACTTTGACTGTTGTTGTTGTTGATTTTTTTTGTTCTCGCCGTAGGCCTATTTGAGGCTTGTTAAGGAAAGAGTACAAAAAATGTTTAAAAAATCGATGAAGTAATTTTTGATAAAGCAGCTGGATGAGGTATTTAGTAAGGGTAAAAGTTGGAAATTAGCCAAGAGCAAGAGTTGCAAGAACTAATGTAAAGGCGCGTATATATTGTAAAATGATGCAAATCGTGATAACGTATCATGAAAAGTCAGCAACAAGCATTGGCCCTACAGATGCTCTCCGTAAATCGTAATTTTCTATGACTTTTTTATGACAAAAACTTATCTGGGTGTTTTCCCATGCTCTAACCGAATTTGCGAGGATGATAATGGTCCGTAGTGTTCAATTGGAAGACATTTTACTTTGGACTGGTTCGTTTTAAATTATGAGTGGCCAACTACTAAATCAACAGATAGCCCAGCCTATATACTCAAAAATAATTTTAGCATATTATAAAATGAGTGCTTAGTGCTTCAGCTCGGTATAAATCCAATTCCAAATTTTTCGTACTTAAAAAAAAAAAAAACGAGATGGTAAAAAAAAATTTAACATAATTCTATTAAGGAGGCGAGATAAGATTTCAGGTTTTTTTTTATATATATTTTAAAGACCATTTTTTCTTTAGAATTCTTTATCATTACCAATATTTATATTATTTTTGCAACGAATTTAATTAATTTTATTCAAATAAAATTAAAGCTTTTTTTTAATTTTTTGATTATATTAATTGTAAAATGAATTTTTGTTTTTCAAATTTTATTAAAAAAATGTTACATCAAAAGTCTTGCCCAAATTGCAGAAATTGCAGATGTTGCATTCCAAGTCACAATCCATTCCAGTTTCTTGTAACGTCACGCCAAGCATACCTTAGCTTTTATTTTTCAATAGGCAAGGAGAAAGGCTACTTAGGCTGAAAATATTTTGAATATAAGCTCTACTGGTTTTTTTTTGCCGCATAAATGTAACGTCACAACAAAAAGGTATATTTATAATTCGTAGTATCTAGTTCACATTACCTTGCACCCAATATTTCTTTCTTAGAAGCTGAATATGTTTTTCTTACCATTAAAAATAATAAATAAAAGGGATAATTGCAGAAAATAATTATTTTAAAAGTTACGGGCACTACTCGGGCACTGTTTATCCTTTAAACTTAATTTTTTTAAATTTTGAAAAGAATCACCAAGTATTATTTTCTGAGTTTGGGGATCATTTTTTAACTCCTTTTCAAACTATGGAATGTGTTGTAGAGATCAGAAGCTTACCTTTGCGGGAGCTCATAACAGCCTAATTTTGTGGGATCAAAGACCTGGTTCTTTGAGCTAACTCACGGAGTTAGATGTGGGCATAATTTGGTATGGTATTTTGATTTTCATTAGACTATTCTATCTTATAAGTTTTTGATGTTCAGATACTTCAGATGGTTTTCGTTTATTAAGCACCTATATGTTCCATTGGGAGTCAATGATAGCAGAAGAAGAAAAGAAGCGCCTAGATGTATCTGTTCCCAGGATCTTTAACTGGTTCATTCCATGATATTCGATATACTGCCTTTCTGGTTTCATAGTTCCATTCATACATACATTTGGCACTTCTTAAATTTTAACAGATGCTACTCATAGTCTTTACGTCCTAAGACGAACTTCAAAAGGAATTATTTATATTTGGAATTTTGATTAATGGAATGCAAATCCCATAAGCAGGGTTACAGAAGTTTCGCTAATTGCAACAGACAGTTTTGAGATTCTAGTAATGATTAAACATCGGGTGATAAAATCAAATATAAAGAGGCTATTTAAATAAAATTGCTTAACAAATCTTAAATAGTTGTGTTGGCCATAGAATGGAAAAATTCACCCGATTTCTCAGATACATCAAAATGTCGCTCCTTCAACTTTCCTTCAAGCTTCCCTACATAAATTACATTTTATAATGAATGCTTTATTTGCATACTATCCACCATATGCTATCAATATCCTTGTTCGAATATCGCGTTATCAAGCCATTGCTACCCGCTTGCCCCCCACCCAGCCAACCAACAACTTGACTTCAATTAGAACCCGTTGAGCTGAGCCAACTTTCGCTGCGGCATCGTCCTCATCACTAACACAAAAAACTTTACGACAGTTACAGGATGCACAAAAAAAAAACTTACCCCTCTAAACAAAAACAACACTAATACAGACGCCGACATTGCCACTCAGACAGACAGACGGACGTGCAACCCTAACGCTTTTTTGCTGTTAAATATAAAATTACACTATCAACATTAAGTTTAATACCCGCAAGTGCCGAAGGGGGCGGGGGCGACTTCATGCGCGTGGCAGCAGCAAAAAAAAAAAAAAATAGAAAGCGTTGAGCAAGTTTTTAGAAAACGTTTTAAGTGCCAAACGCACGAGAGGAGCGGAGCAGTCCGTGCACCCACAAGCAGCATGAAAGTGGACAGGGTTGTCATGCTGCCGGAATGCGGTGAGCGTGGAAAAAAAAGTATGTACCACCCTCGCGCTGGGGCAGCAGTGTCGAAAATTTCTGTAGCTATTAAAAAATGTAAAAGCGAAAACAAGGAAAATCGCGCGTGTAAAGCAAAAGTAGAAATTTGAATAGAGTCGGCGCCGGCGCCAACTGTGGCAGCGACGTCGACAGCGACGCTAACAACTCCGGCTGATATAATGGGGTACATTTTTTTAAGTATTTTTTTTTGATACACTGCAGCCATGGGTCAAGGGTATTATAGATTTGTGGAAGGCCTATAACCGGCAGATGGTAGCGCGGGTGGTGATACGTCTCCTAAGATGCACCTGGGTCATCAGATCTGGAGACACCAAAAGATATTTGCTGGCTGAGTTTTATCAAAAGCTTAGTCATCAACTGATCTGAACTTTTTTGAAAACGTATCTACTATCTGGTAAAGCCCTTCTTTGAAGACCTCTCCTATTTAGCAAATCTCCTTTACACGGTTTATTAAGGAGTGCCGATAAGTTAACGCAGAATAAGATAAGATCTACCAGTTATAATGTAATCGTTATAATACAATATACCACACTATGGATGCGCGATACCGATCCAAAATATCGGAATATCGAAGTGGCTACTGACTATTCGACACCGATATTTTGTTTCTCGATTAATCACCGATCCGATACCAATTTGCTTGGTATCGTCCATAAGTCCCTTTATGGTGGTTGACCATCCGAAGTTCTGGTCTGTTTGCCGCCACTTCCAAAAAAATAACAGAGTGAACACAGTAAGGTAAATAAACCGCTTTGTCGAGCAAACGCCTCCATTTTCTCTTATTTTTCTTTTAAAAAAACGTCGATTTCTCGACCGATTTCTTTTTGGAGAGAATCGATTCGAGTTGGTATCGAGTTTGTTAGGAATACTCAATACTTTGATTCGGTTGTTTTTACCGGTATTGAGCATACCCTGACCACACGAACTCAGGGTAATCTCAACCTAACCTAACCATACTCCCTACCTTTGATTTGACGACCTAACTCCTTCTTTTTTCATCGTTTTCCTTAAACACGAGTAAAATATTTATGAATATAAAAGAAATCTTGAGCGCAGTGTATCCCACTGTCGTACACCTTCCAGACTACTTCACATTTTTTTATAGATTTTTTTTTCTTGTTCCTTGTGGGTGCAGCGCCCAACTCCAGTCTCCAGCTCCCAGCTCAGCTCATTTGCAAAGGGTGAATGAAATTAAGAGAAATGAGAAGAAAGATAGCAAAGCAGAGACACAAGCCAAAGACGCTGGCGGTAGCGGAGGCAGGAGGCAGCGGCCATGTTGCCGCGCAGCTGTGTGTCTGCCAAAGGATAAGAAAAGGCGCATAACGGCGTGGGGGCAAGGGAGCTGATGAATTAAAGCTATGTCGACGGCAATGCCACCCCCAAGTATTTTTTTTCTCTACGTCACATAGTATATCAGGCACACCGTTATACACACACACACATACACACGCCAGTTCAATTTCCTCATCAAACATGCTTTTAATTTTAAGAGCGCTCTCACACACACACACACACACCCAGGACCCCTTCCGCCCACAACAACAGCAACTGCTTAAGACAGCAGCCATGGCAACCAAAGAGAACGCATCCAGAACGCATCAAAGTCTCACATGAAAAGCCCTTTCGTCTGTTTTTCTCATTTAGCTCCAAGTTTTCCCCCACCCCCCATCCATCCAGCCTCATGTTAATGGCGAAAGGGGTCGGAGTTCGTTAGCTCCGTTGTCGCGCTGACTGTTGATCGATATTTTAATTTTATTTTTTCGCAATTTCTTTTGCGCTCGTGCGTTTCCTTTTGCTTTAGCTTTTAGCATTTTCTCATTTACTGCTTGGATTTTCCTGCCGGCACAATGAAAGCCAGTATATTGACAAACGACGAGGACGCAGGCGGAGCAGAGGACTACGATGTTGGTTGGAACGTTATTGCTGGTATATGTATCTACTGTGTGTATGTTGTGCCTTTTGTTCATTTGCATTTGCTTCGCTTTCATTATCAGCCACTACTCCCCAGCCCCCCACGTCATTTTTCTCCGCTAAGCCCCTGCCATTTGCCTTTGTCAAAGCGTTGTTATTGAGTTTGCAATTTTGCCCTTTGAGCGCGCACTCTTTGGCTGCGCGTTTCCTGTCTAAGATCTTTGGCCATATCCTTGACAACTCTTTGGAAATGAGCTAAGTAAATAGTATATATGCATGATTTACTAAGGTTTTATATTATGTATAGCGTTATGTGGGATTTTTAAAAATCATATGTAAATAGTAACTACTTAGAATGGTAAAGATGCTGTGATGCAAAAATTAAAGCCTGTCGAGCATAAGACAGCACGGCTTTTCCACCAAAAAGCGCTACCTTCCAAGGCAGGCATTTTGATTGATGTGTGCTTGTAATTCACAATTGGTAAAAGCAATAACTGACTTAAGTCGTTACTTTAAGCGGTGAACATTTATTTATTAGTTTTCGATATGTTTCGTAGAGATTCGTAAAAATGTTAATATTATTTTCAATATAATTGTTTTAACGTTTTATAAATTTCTAAGATATGAGCATTGTTGGCAAGTACTTGCTTATAAAATGCGAAAATGCATGGATAATCAAATAAAAATACGTTGAACAAGAATAAAAAGACAAGTTTAGATTTGCATATTGTAGTACAATTAGTATGATACACTGTACCCATGGGGTCAAGGGTATTAACAGACAGATGCGCGAATGATGATCCCCTCTGTAGATGACCTAGACCATAAGTCTTTTTTTTTTTGATTTAATTGATGGACAAAAATTGACAAAGTACTAAACATGTCAAAAATAATGCAAGTCAGTGGTAGCAAGTTGAACCTTTTCGACCATCCGACGGGGGACTATAAAAAATTAATTGAGTTAATGAAATGAAGTTTAGTAATTTTGAATTTCATACAATTTATGTTGCAAAAAACGATCTTTAAAAAAATAAGCTAACAACAGACAATCTATAATATTCCACATTATTTGGCTAGTCAAAATTGTAGATATTGAGCTTTTGGAAGGTTATTCTAAAAATTATTCTACTTTGATGGATTGGACTGTGTCGGATACGGTCAATATATATTTATGTACTTCTGGCACTTCTACTAAAAGTGAGAGTATGTATCATTGGCCTTATAGATTTGGACAGAAGGACCCAACTAAAACCTAGAAATGTGGACGGAACATAATTTTTTTTTTGATTATTAAACTGTTTTTTTTGACATATATATATATATATATACTAGTATAGTAGGGATTCAAGACACCGAAGTATTCAGTATTTCAAAAAACTCGATACCGATCCGATTCGATTCTTTCAGAAAAGAAATTAATATTGACTTTTTTTAAAGAAATATTTAACAAAATGGAGGGATATGCTCGACAAAGAAACCAAAATTTTCTAATGTTCATATTAAAGTAAAATAAAACTTATAATGATATAAACTTTTTATACCCTGTACTAAAAAGTACAAAGGGTATACTAGATTTGTGCAATGTATGTAACGGACAGAAGGAGGCGCGGCAGACCCGAAGTCCTTTATACCAAAATGCAATCGAATTTCACAAAAAAAATTAAGTCCATTGGAAAGTTCTTAGTAAGTATGCAGAAAAAAATTTTTCGAGAGAAAAAGGACAGTCGGACACCGCCTCGACTGTACCACATTTTTCTTATTTATAAGCAGTGGTTCATTTTACTTACTTATATTAAATTATTATTTACTCTATTATTTTTTGGAAGTGCCGTCTAGACCAGAATATTGCATGGGCAACCACCTTAAAGGGACTTTTTGGAAAACAAATTACAAATGTCAAATGTAAACCCATACTAAGCAAATTGGTATCGGATCGACGATTAATCAAAAACTAAATTATAGGTATCGAATATTCAGTAACGACTTCGAAATCCTTGATGTTCAAAATATCGGATCAGTATAGCGCATCCTATGGTATAGTATATAAAATTCTTAGGTACGAGTAAACTGCAGTATCAGAAATTTAGGCGGCTAAGATCTAAAATATTTTTAATAATTTTTTTTAAGGACTTAAGGATATGCATTACCTAGTTCCAATATATACCCTTTTAAAAAGGTTAAATTTTTCACACATAAGCATAACTATAATTCATAATAGTTTTTGGCTGAGCAATAAATAAACTCATTTCCAAAACTAGACCTAAACGAGCTAATTTCCCAACCAAATTTTCATTTGTTAATATTTTTGCTTATTATCAAAATATGATAAAATAAGTGGCGCTCAAGGATCTCCTCCGTCCCTTTTGGCAACTATAAAATATTCATATGCATTTACCTGTACCAAGAAAACACATTAACAAATTTGTGTGCTTAGACATTTGGATACGAGTGTGCTCTGCGGATGGGATGCGGAATACGTGGTTTGATGCCACTCATCTAATTGCATTAGGGGGGGCGGCAGAGCACACCCCACAGCTCAGGATTGAGCCAGGCAATTGCATATATATGTATATAAGTACTTATATATATGTATGAGGATTGTCAATGCTCTGATGCTCTGTCCTGTCCGTCCATCTCTATGTAGGTCTCCGTGTCTGTCTGTCTGCCGTAGTGTCATCCCGTTGTTGCTCGCCTGTCTGTCGCGTACATTTCAAATTTTATGACATTTTTATTTGCTGGGGGTGCCTGTTACTACGGGGGCAATATGTCAACGCACCTATACCTATGCAAGTATGTGAGTTGAGTGTGTGTGGGTGCGAGGGCAGTCTGATAAGTATGCTTGTCAAGACAGGGCGTTAGCAGTGTATACCGAGTCAGAAAGTTTCTTACGCGGAAAATCGAGAAAGAGAGAAAAATCCGGAAAAAAAAAATTATGGTTCGATTTATCAAAACTAACCAAAGCAGCACAGATTTAGGATGATGAAACTACACCTAAGAATTTCTTGGCGAATCTGTCGGACAGGGTCTCCGAGCAATACGCGCCTGGAACTAAGTTCTAAAGACTACAGATACAAAACAAATAATGGTATTGATGATGGCGCCGCTTTTGAACGTCTGAACTAGGGCTTTTCGATACCGGAAAAATCGAATCGAAGTTTTTAGTATTCCAAAAAAACTCGATGCCGATTTAAAATTGATTTTCAAAATGTTATGTTCGTATTAAATTGAGATAGGAATTATAAAATAAACCTAAGCAAATTAGAATCAGATCGACGATTAATCGAGAACCTAAATATCGCTATAGAATATTCAGTATCGACTTCAGTATTCAAAATATCGGATCAGTATCGCTCATCCCTTGTCTGGACCCAGAAGTAATTCACCTTTCAGTCTATTGTTCTACTCTCAATAAGAAGATGGAAGCCCATGGCAGGATCGTTGCATAATTTATATCGGTTAAAAGTCTTTACTGATAATTTAAATCAAATCGAAGAAGATCTAAAACAGAAAAAAAATTTATATTGCATATTTTCCTCTAAGATAAAGCTCCGGCACATAAGAGCTCACTCGACGTGTCAAATTTGAATGCGATACGAATTGTTTGCGACCCACCAAATATTGCGGATTTCGCAACCCGTGACTACTATATAGTCAAACTTAAAGAAATTTATGGATATTTTTTGTATTCCACCATATTCTGCAAATTTAATTATACCACATTTTGACAAAACTAGAAAAATGGCTGAAAATTCTTCAAATGATATGGTCAGCTGTTCGTATGTCGATTTCATCAATCATACTTTTGGGAAGCTTTCCAGATTCGAGCGATTAAATCTAATTGAATCTAAGTAATTTTACTATTGAATAAAGATATAGCATTAGGAAATAAAATTATGTATTTTTCGCTCCCAAATACGCTTCAGCCTACACTCGTAGGTGTGTATCTGTGTATGTGCCAGCCTTAGGCCGTTGTTTTTACGCTGATTTGGCGCAAATGTCCGCGCGTTATAAAACTGAAACCAAAAACAAAAACATGTTGATTTTATTTGCAGCTTTCTTCTGCTGTTTTTGTTTTTATTTTATGTTCTGGCTTTTAAGTTTTTATAACTGTCATAATTGTCGTAATTGTTTTGTTAGTTTTTTTTAGCTTTAAAAGCTTTTTGCTGTCCTTTTGATGTTCGCCTGCACTTAGTCCCCAACAAGTTTTTACCTATAAAGTTAAGAACCTTGAATTGGGCCAAAAAAAAAATAAAAGAAGAAAAAAAACTTTCACTTATCATAGATCAATCTTGTCGAGATTTACGCCTCAATAAAAGTGCCCAAAGGGCTAACAGCAATAAACAGCTCACTCAACAAATTGATAACTGTCTGCCCCTGGCAGTTGCCCCTGCCACAGTCACTGCCTTAAATGCTACCATTGAAGGGTTGTCACATATGACGCTAAAAGTGGCAGCAACAAAGGACACACAAAGGCCAAAGAAAGTCAAAGAAAGGAGTAGTTTATTCTCCGGCTCAGCCACGAGCACGTCAGTCTGGAAAAACATGGCATTTATTACGCTCTATTAGCGAGCAGAGTGGAGAGGGTTCCACGACGCTTGTTGCGCGTGTTTTGTATACTCTATAATTGGAAAAGGTAGTTTAGGTTAATAGAGAAGTTTGTAACAAGTTAGGTTGTTACTTTTCTTATCACTTCTTCTTACTTGTATATACTTGTACATTAGGGCGGGTCAATTTTGTATGGGGCCAAAAACGTTCTGGGGCTCCGGGCGATTTTGATTCTTTGGGTCATTCTAAGTAACATTGCCAAGAAACTATGGGTCTAAAATTAATTTGGAGTAGCCCACTTTTTCAAAATATTGCAATCACAAGTCCAAAAAATGTTATTTTTTGTGTAGCTAAATGCGTACTTGAGGGTTTTTGGGATCTAGGAATCCATTTTTTTTAATTTTTTATTTTGAGCGCCACCAGAGAGCGCTTTAGCGCATTTTATTTTTATTTTTTCTGTTTTTTATTTTAATTAACAAAATCTACGAATATTTCACTACTTTTTCTATCTAATAGGTTGCGAAACCCAAAAATATTGAGGGTTGTACTGGATTGCGATTCCGATTCCAATTTGCGGGTTAAATAATCTATAGTTTCTTAATCTTATAGTTTTTGGATTTTCTTTCGGATATCGCTTCTTCTCTGTATGTACAGTCAAAACGCAAAACATGGCAGGTTTACGAAAAGTATTTTATAAAGACTATTTAACGCTATCAGTTTTCGGAGTAGACCATGGTCCGTATGCCTATTTAGAAATTACAAAAAATAAAATACTGTTAATCAATCTATGTATTATTATAAACTAAAGGTATCACGGCGAGGATTCTGAAAGGAAAGTTTCCGGTGATCCTGTAATATTAAAAAAAATAAAATAATAAAATGTTCGCACTCTTTTCTTCATATGTAGAATTTTCGACATTTGATAAACATTAATCATGGACAAGAAATAAAAATTATTTAATTTACTTGAATTTAACAATTGGCTTTATTGGCCGAAATAATATAAAAATATTGCTTAAAACTAACTTAACTAATTGAATCAGAGTTTAGACATAATAAAAAAAAGAAGGGAAAAAATTTGGAGCCAAGGCACCAATGTAAAAAAATTCCAAAAATGTTCGTCTTTTTTTAAAAAAAAAACTTGAATTTTTTTAAAACTTGAACCCATGTTTGTCTTTATTTTAGCTAGATATTTCGACGAAAATAAGTAAAGACAAATTTGACAAATTTTGAAGATTTTTAAATACATATATATATAGTTTTAAATTTTGAAATTAAATTTAAAAAAAATATTTACAAAATTATCATTTTTAAAATTTAATATTTAATCTGTCATGGTCATTTCTGCCAAAAATCTCAGATTTATATTTGTACTTCTGAATATTGAAATTAAAAACTTAAATGATAAAAAAATAATAGTATTTATTTTTTTTATGGATTTAATATTTTATCTGTCATGTAAAAAAAATTGCGTCAATATCTTTATTCGTTTAGGAGATATGTGTAGCTTCAAAGAAATGTTTAAATATGAAAAACCCCATTTTCAGATATCGATAACTCGATAAATAATCGCAATTTCGCAATAAAACTTGATGTGGTTAACATGGGCCAGTAGCTCTTCCATATATGTAAAAATCGGAGAATTTTTATTTTCGCCGATATAGATAAAATAAGTCTTATTAATTTCTAATTCCTATATAAAGAGTATTCCAACTTAGGCTTTAAAAAAATCGTACCGCCTCTTATTTTTTTTATGAATTTTTTACACATGTGAACAGGAGTCACTCTCATGTGTGTGTGTGAGTGCCTGCATGCGAATCCTTTTTTAGGGTGACGCGTGAGTGAGTAAGACGAGGGCAATGATTTGTAATGTTATTGTTGCTGCTGGTGCTTGGGTGGGGGGAGCGTGGCATTATGCTAATATAACACACACATGTGGCGACCGCACCAACACACATACACAAGCGTATGTGTGCTTAGTAAACCAGGACTAAATGTTGACGCGTGCTGCTGCGGTCGGCTTTGGCATACAAAGGAACACACATGTGTGTAAAAGTGTGGCTTCTAAGATGTGGGTTGGAGTTGGAGTCGGAACTGGAGTGGGAGTCAAAGTTGGAGTTGGAGCTGGAGTCACGCCATTGTAGTTTGTTTACGCTGCGCTGAAAGGTTAAACGCCGCTGTTGGCTACATAATTTTGTCAAGTGTTGTCAGTTTGCTCCACCATCCTCCATCATTGTGTGTGTAAGTGTGCCTTATGTGTGTGTGTGTGATGTGTGTATTTTATGCCTACGTGTTGACCGTCTGCTTAATGAGAAATTAACAACTTAATTAATTTCATTGCCATTTATCTTCGACTGCTGAGAAACTTCAACGCGAACCGCACCAAAATCAACAAATTTCATTGGTCAAACTTTGATGCATCCCTCACCACGAACAAACAGTGGCGTCCTCCAACCCCACCCCTGTCCAAGTTGTCCGCACAAATGAGATTTATTTATGCGCGTGTAGCAAAGACAAACAAGCCAGCCATGTGCCAAGTTGGGGAGTTTTGGTTTAAAGAGCGAAAATCGTGCGAACTCATATAGGGCAGCGTAAATGAGTTGGCCAAAACCAAAAACTAAGCAAAATAAAAGATTTAATGGGGTTTTAATGTGTAAGGTGATAGAAAAGAGTTTTAAGAAAAAATAAGCTTCAAAATTATTTTATGTATTAATGCTTTATTGAGGCCCTATGCTACAGTGAGAGATAAAGGAAATGATGGTAAATTTAATTCAAAATTTGTTTGAAAAACAAATTCCAAGTCCTGCGAAACTATTATAGAATCGGCAAATTGTATAAAAAAGGTCAGTGGCGGGTGGGTCCGTACACCCCAAAAGATCGAAAAATGGCTTGAAACTCTTTTGCGAGTTCAGATATACATAATCTTCGAAATAAAGAACCCACCCACAACCAAATTCTAGATTCGCACCTGAATAAATTTAATATATTCGTAGGTAAATAATATTCTTAAAATGTGATAATGACCAGCGAATTAGATTTCTTACTTCTTTATCAATTTTGGGTGACCGAATATATGTCTTTGTACAGAATTGCATCGTCTCCGAAAGATCTCGTTTTGGTCACAGTGATATTTTAAAAATTTGATGATAGCTGAAGAATTAGATTCTTCTTTTCGAATTTTCGGGTGACGGAATTTGTGTCTTTGTGCAGAACTCGATCATCTCCTAAAGTTCTCATTTTTATCTCATTAATATCCTAAAAATTTGATCATGGATGAAGATTAGATTATTTTATTCAATTTTTTTTTATCCGAATTTGTGCAATTTTAAACTCGAGTTATCCGACAACCAAAAAATACAAATGTCAGATCAAAACATGTTGACTCGAAGTTTTTGGAGGTCACTGAACCTGATCAAAGAAAAAAGAAACACTTCAGGTTTCTGAAATCCCTTAAAAAAAATTCTATACATTTTTTTTTAAGTATGGTTGCCCTGCGATGTCTGGAGTATATTTTTGAAGTTCCTGAATCGGAATCAAAGATCCAAAAAATTGCACTATCTTTGGGCTCTGAAATAAACTTATTGAAAAATCGTTGCATAGAGCTTTTGAATTAAGTATTTTAGAATTCGATAGCATTTGTAAATACCAAGATTGCTGACTCTATATTTAAGAAATAAGTTTAAATATTTTCCTTTTTTTTGTAAATATATTTTTTATAATCTATCAACCGATACATATAAGGTTATGATTCAATATTTAATACATACAATTAATAGCTACACAATAAATATAATTTAATAAATTCAAAAGGAAACATTTTACCAAAGACACAGTTTTAAATACAAATCCATATCCCTACATTATAAGAAGTAAATCTTAACTAATATTTCAAAAGTTTTGACTTAAAACCAATGCAATCGGAATAGTTCCAGGATTTTAAAAACATCGAAATCATTGGCAAAAGTTTTAAGTCATCTCTGAATCAAAAACATGGCTATAGCTTCACCCAAATCAGCTTCTTAAACTTATCCATAAAAACAATGTATGTATATAAAATATGTATGGAACAAGGATATGAACCAGAGCACCAAATAGGTTCGGAGGCCAAAGAATTTCAAACAAACTTTAGCTAGTACATAGGAATTTCAGGACATCAGGTATTAAGTAGTACAAAAAGACTAGACGATAGGGTTTGCTGCTTACTTTCTACACTCTATTTTATTTTAATTTTTAACCCCTTCCAGATAATTTCTATTTTTCTTAATAACAAACTCAAAAAGTATTGCATGCATTGCCTTGGGCACTTTTGCCCAAAACCAAAGTACACATTAATTTAGAAATCTGTGTTTTGGTCGCTAGAGATAAGCAGTTAAGAAATCATAGCCCCAATTTTGGCCAAAGGAACATCTTTTTTTTGGCGTTACTCACCCTGGGAAAACGTATACAACCCAGCCAGCTGAGGCAGCACTCGGCCCATTAGAACAACTCCCTTCCCCTGGCTCCCAGAGCCACATGAGCGCCATTAAAACCTTACAAATTGTAACTTATACCCCGGCACACAAAAAGATGACGTAGAGATGAAGCCCAGAACTGGGGCAGGGGCGCACGAAAAACCTTTTGTTTTTATCATTTTTCAATGCGCGTGCTGCTGCTCCCCCCCATCGCACCGCCCTTGCAGCAGGCAGCTTCCCGCTCACCTCCTTCATTATGGCCGCCTTTACCGTTGCCACTGTTACTGTTACAGTTACTGCTACTCTTGGCCTACGTGCTCTTTGCTTAATTTTAAACACCCCTCATTTGCATAAATGAATTATTTTCAACCCCAAAAACAAAAAACACAAAAAACAACAAGAGCAGAGCAAGCGAAAAATTAAGATTGGAAAGAAAATGAGAAACGAAATGAAAGCCAAACCAAAAAGGAATTTGCTGTGCAGGCGCAAAATTTCAAGTGCAAAGAAAGAGGCAAGAAAGACAAAGAGCAGAGTGAAAAAGGTGGCCAGCGGAGCTTAGAGGGGGGCCAGCAGTAGAATAGCACTTAAAAGTGAGCTTAATGGGCTGATGCCACTCCTGTTGGAGCTGCCCATTGGAGAGTCCACGTTGCCCACGTCAAGAGTTGCGCGCACGGCTGCAGGAAAAAACATTTCAGATTCAGGCCATAAAACGGCAAAATATTCGATAAATTATTTTTGTACACACAGAAAGATAACCGTTAAGCGCATTGTGCGCCAAGCAAACAATTAAAAATGACAGTTAAGAGGAAGCAGAAAAGTACACAAAGCGACCTCCTTAAAAACGGCAAACTCTAGGTAAACCCTGGGCCAGGTGTTTTCCCTGCATGTCCTTGCTGGCGACGGCGACGCGCCTCCCTCGCATTGGCATGAAATGACACAATTTCAGTTTCAGTTTTTTTTTTTGTTTCTTCTCTTCTCTTTCGTAATGGCAAATCTTTTATTTTGTCTATTCCTTGCTGATTGTGTCCTGAAAGGCAACACCAGAATGCAACTGCCCCCGGTTTGGTGTACTCTGTCAATGCTGCAATTTGATTGACCTGCGCCTAGCCGGTTTTGACAGACAGTTTTTTATGCAGAACTATGCAATGTAGTGCACTGAAAAAAATGAGTGTAACTTGTGGGAAAAGCAATGGAGCTGAATGAATTTTGAGACAAAATTTCCACTACTTTTTTTTATTAAAAATATTTTGTTATACTGTAATAATTTCTAAAGTTTTAAAAAGATTTTTTGTATCCAAACTTAGGGAAATTTTTTGGGTATTTTTTCGGAGATATTGATAATAAGAGAGATTTCTATTAAGTGGCTGAATAAATGTTTCTCTTTTCTACAGTTGACATTAGATTTTATATACTTTGTATTCGGGAGATTTTGATGTCGAGGAAATTTTTATTTAACCTTTTTGTTTTTGAGAGTTTTCCGATGTGTTTGTGTATTTTTTTTAATATTTCCGCGACAAAAAGTTTTTTTTGTGTAAAATTGTTTTTTTTTTAATCCTTAAGAATAAAAAGATCTTTAATTTAAAAGTGGATTGGATAAAATCTGTAGACACATTGGTAACTTGCCAAATTACAAACCTTTTTTGAGGCTACTCTTTCTAAAACTATGAAAATTTGGTTGGCTAAACTTTACTAAATTTGGTTTAAGAGGGTCTGCTGTTTACAAGTATGAGAAAACCCCAACCAAAAAAGACAGTTTTGTTCAATCGGTATGATTATAATTAGAATTAAATGTAAATAAAGCTATAATTATTTTATAAGTTTCCGAATTTTGTGAATTATTATTACCATTATTTTAAAAATCTATTCCAAAGTTTTAAAAATGTTAGATAACGATTTGATACATCCAATCTTTTTTTTTATTTTAATCAGCTAAATGCCTTAATAAAAAGTAGTCATAAATTATTAAAATGATTATTTAAAATGAATAATTTTTAAACTTCAAAAAAGAAAAGAAAATGTTCCAAATTTTTAATCTCTCGATGTGATTGAAAAAGTGTCTTTCACTTTTTTTTTTAATGTGACATAATTTCTGAATATTTTTGAACCATATTTTGTGAATCTAAGCTTCTATTAGGTTAGGTTAGGTTACGCTGGCCGGCCACAACAGAGTGCAGCCTAGCATAGACCTTTTGGTCCTTAGCTATGCCAGAAGCTTCTATTAAGTCGTTTAAAAATAGTTTTTTTTTTTTAACAATCAAATTAACATTAAAACGAAAATTTTTTAATGTCCACTTTTTCAATTTTCAAAAAGCATTAATATTTTTTAAATATTATGAATTATGAGCGTTTAACAACTAATCCAATAGGTGGTTCTATATGAAGAACATATATTTTGAATAAATAAATTTAAATAAAATTTTGTTTTCACTTTTTCTTTAATTTTGATATACATAAATTCTAAATATTTTCGAACCATTTTGTGTGAAACAAAATTTTTAATTTGTCGTTTCGTACAATTCTTAACTTTCAAATTTGAATTAACATAAAAAACAACATTTTTTAAGAGCAATTTTATAAAAGCATTCGCTTTGGACGGGATTATGAATTATGAGAGTTTAACAACTAAATTAACAGATGGCCCTTCCTATATGAAGAACAAATATTTTGAATAATTTTATGAATTCCCAAAATAGAATAAGTTAATATAAGACCCTAATTTGGCCTTATGGCCGATTATGCCTGATGAAAGCTCTACCTGAACCCTGGAATGGTGATAATACAAAGATTATATTTGAGTTTTAGGAATAAAATTTGGACAAAAAAAAATTAATATTGCTTAAATAAAATTTGTTTAATTTGGTTTTTAAATAGCTATTTATTGCTTAAATGATTTTCAACCAAAATTTTAAAGAATTATTTGCCCGAAAGTCAGCAAAAAGTTAGTTAATGTTTTTTTTTTCGGAAATGATTTTTAGATACAGCACATAATAAATAATTTTTAATCCATTTTCTGCCGATATGATTTTAAGAAACAGCACAAAAAAATATATTTTTTTATAACTCCAGCCTATTTCTTATACCAAAATTTCTTTCAGTGCATTTTTTGCTTTGTTATGACTATGGCTAAGACTCTGCTTATT
Organism: Chymomyza amoena; assembly: GCA_037043745.1. Lineage (NCBI taxonomy): Eukaryota > Metazoa > Arthropoda > Insecta > Diptera > Drosophilidae > Chymomyza > Chymomyza amoena. The sequence continues at coordinate 134,110 of JBAMAX010002982.1, forward strand.
TGTTTGTTTAGCAGCCAAATGTCAAGCGGGTGCAGGTTTTAGTTTTCCCATCCGTTGCATTGTGTTGCAGGGGCTCAAGAGTTAACGCAATTGTTAGGAGACGTCTCGAAAAAATCCGCTATTTTTTAATACCCTAAATGAGCGTAAAATATTAGGCAAGGTTGGGTTTGAGGCACATTAGAGTTGCTTACGGTTTTGGTGACCCTCTCAAAGAACTTCTACAATAGTCTAATCAATCATTTGGTTTCAGTTGAAAATGTTTGCCTCTTCTTCTTCTGCATCTTAATGTTGCATCTTGTTTCATTATCGAGAGAGATGCAAGCAAAAACTCATTAGTTTTGTGCATTGAAGCGGGAACTTTTGAATATTGAACTTTTCGTAATCATTTGGCATAGTAGAAGCCAACGAGCTGCCTTGAACTTTGTTTCAGAAGACTTCATCAGTGTTGCATATAGTTGACACCAGCTTCCTGGCGGCAGTCAGGCGTGAGGCCAAACTGCAATGACAGGAGCAGCCTGAGGCAACACTGGCGGCAGGTGGCATGCAGCAGTTGTCAGCAAAGATCTTGCAATTTGAGCGCAGTTTAGTTTGATTTAATGATAGAGCGATGGATGCACTGATAGTTGAGGCACGAGGCAGTTGCAATTAGTAGGGTAACAGTAGATCGCTTGAGTGGAAGCGATTAATGCGGCATACAGCCTAGCAGGTAGGTAAGTACACACTCTGCATAAACATCAAAAAACAAAAAGAAAAAAAACGCGTAGCTGGAGACTGGGAGCGCAATAACTTTGGCAAAGTCCTTTGAAAAGAACTCCAATCAAAGCGCGCGGATCAAACAACTCAAAAGCCAAGACAAGTGGCAGAAAAAACTTGTAAGTCCTTTCGACAGCTGCTGCTGTGCGCGGTAGAACGGGCAAAAAAAAAAAAGTTCATTAAAATTATGCCCTTTTCTAATTTTGAATTGCCGGACTCTGGGTACGATCGGCCAGGCACTTGTTTTGCTTCCTCATCTTGCTTTTGACAATAATCACTGGACTGTTAATTTATTTAAGCATATTTTTCTTTTCGTTTCTACTTTTTGTTGTTGTTGTTTGTTGCTGTTGCTTTCCAGTTGAAGAAACTTTTGCGTATGCAAATCAAATGAAATCAAAGTTTTGCCTATCAAAAAAATAAAATATATATAAGCATTTTTATTTTTTCGAAAAGCCCGGACAAAGTTTGCGACACAAGCTTAGTGGGTGTGTCCGCCATTGCTGGACCTACCGACCTACCAAAGTGGCCAGCTCACCCTTAGCACAGGAAGCGCTGTAAAAGGGTTAAGCGCCTGCCCATTGGTCGCCAGCATGTCCAGGGTTGTGCCAGGAAAAGGGTTAAGCGGTCGGGTCGCTTAAAACAAAAGCAGGGCTGCAATGGCCGACACTTCCCTAAACAAACAAAAAATACAACCCTGCTGCTTTGACACCAGCCATACTCAATTGCAATTAATTCTGTGTCTCGCTTTCAGCCCCCTGACGCTCGACCCCTTCCCCACCCTCGCATCACTTGGTTCTGTTTTATTTATGAGCGGCGTACAAAGTTCAAACGTGCAAACGGAACGCTCCAAACGCTGCGCCGTAAAATATGCAAATTTTTTTTCATTACAAATTCTTTTCCTTTTATTTTTTTTGCCCTTCCACTGTTGGCTGCGTTTTGTTTCGCTGACTAATGCTGGGTTTACACTGCTACACGGTGAGGGCAGCATCCAGCTCAGTGTAAGCAGGCAACGAATTTGTTTAGATACAGTATAATGTAGGAAAGAACATAGTGACGGAAGCTGACATAGTGGAACCAAAGCTCTTATCCTAAATAGCTGCTTTGCTTGGTCTTTAAGTTGACTGCTAAAGGCCTATAGGAAGCATCCAAAATCACCAAATTAAATTAAGAAAATAGTAGAATTTTCATAATTGAAAGCAAAAGTTCATCGAAATCTAATAAGCCGCTAATGAATTTTTTTCATTTTAAGGCCCATAATGCCCAAAAATTCTTGAGCGGCTTACTAGAATTCGATTTTTTTTCAATCACCAGAATTCCTTGACATCTATTCGTAACTATTTCTTTAATTTAGTGGTCGTTTTTTTAATTTTAAAATCAATCCTTTTATTTTGAGAGCAAGCGAGCTTTGTCTTTTTTTCCACAAACATCAAGCATAAACTTGTTCCTTGACATCTATCCGTAACTTTTTTTTTAATTGAGAGGTCGTTTTTTTGTATTTTTGAATCAATCCATTTATTTCAAGAGCAAGCGAGCTTTGTACTTTAGTCCAATAAAATCAAGCATAATCTTAATCTTTTATATAATACATTTTGGCGGTGCTCGCTTTTTTCAAGTTTCCTTAAACTTTTTTTTCTATTCTGCTGGTTCAACTTTCCCCATAATAAACTTCTCTATAAGGAGTTTTGCCATACTTAAATTTTTTTTTCACTGCTGATTTGACATCCTTCTAAGAAATTTCTCTATAATTATATATAATTTTTCCAAACTTCTGCATCAGTGCGAATTTGAAGTTCGACTTTTTAAACAATTAACTAAAAAAAAGCTAAAATGAGGAATAAAAAAAGGACGATCCGAAAGTATTCGATGCTGTCAAAAATAGATGGAAGGTCATATATAAATTCATATGAATACATAAATAGGGATTAAATCTAATCGATGGATAAATCAATTATATACAGTTAAAAAAAAATTATCGAAATCGTTTTAGTTCATCCAGAGATATTAAATACAGAAACTTTTTTCTTATTTCGAAATATGGTTCTTTATTAGAAATATAGGAGCCCGTTGCATGAAAATCATTTTTTAACTTTTTTTTGGTTTTAGCACATCATTTCACTACGGAAACGACTATAATATGTGAAGGATACTAAAATTTTTTGAATTTAGTAAACTAGTCATTTATTCAATTTTAAAGCTTACCAAATTTGTTCAAACCGGCTCAGTATTTATTTAAAATTATTTTTAGAGAGACATCAGACTGTTTCATTGGAAAAAACTATTAATGGTTATGTAGAACAATACAGCCCAAAAACCGAAAAAGTGACATTTGACCTAAATTTGAGTCCATCAAATACTTTCATAACGTCTTTAAATTTTATAGGCGCTATATAGAGGTAAGAAAGAAACTTTTAAGGTGGTAACGCTATTAAAATCGTGAGATGTTTCAAAAATGGCCACTCTATAAAGCACCTATAATTTTTTTTTATTATACTATATTTATTTAAAAACCGCTGAACTAAATATACTAAATATGGCATGTTACAATTCTATCGACAGATGACTTAAAATACATTTTCTTTGGCCACTTAGTCTAAAAAATTGGTTCAAAATATTCAGTAGTTGCAATAAAAAAAAAATTTTAAATTTGTCTTTTTTAATTGAGCCAAAACGCGTGGAAAGTTGATACACAGAAAATGTGGGAAATGTACCTATGAATAAATCTGCATTATTAGTATATAAAAATCGTTAGGATCAGTTTTCAATATCTTATCCAGCTAAACCCTTTAAATTAAAAATAAAATAGCTCAATATTTAAAATTTATTTTCGATCCTAGCTCTGGTTTACTCACATTTATTTTTTTTTTTAATTTGATCACATTACCACAGTAATGACGAAGAAATCCCTTGCAAAAACTTTTGCCAGTGTGAACCTAGCATGAGCTGCGCTTTGTTTTGTTGTGTAACGTTAAAAGTCACAGGGTTGCCAGCTCGTCTGTAAAAAAGGCTTTGGCAAGGTAATGATCTCGCGGCTGTTAGAATACCGCCTCAAGCCACATTAACAATCAGAACACCACCACCCTTACCCTCTCAGCCTCTACCCCCTCCACCCACACTGTGGCAGCAACCGATAGCAAGTGGTTGCCGCAGTTGTTGTGCCAAATTGGGTACCCCCATCACTTAATTTATAACAAATGCTGTTGTTGTTGTAGCTGCGTCTTCTGCTGCTTCTTCTTGTTTTTGGTGTTGTTTGAAACTTTTCTTTCCAAGGGTTGGAAGCGGGTGCAAATAATTTATGGCACCCTTGTGCTGCTCAGGCTCTTACTCTTTGCGCGGCTTTAACTCTCGCACACTCTTACTGACATTTTCTTAATGAGAAAAAGCAGCAGCGGCAGCGAAATTTTCGCCTTTCCATTGCATATGCATGGGCGCTTGGCAGAGAGTCTTCTGCTTACATAGATGTATATGTATAGAATATGTGTATAGACAAGTGTGTGAGTATGTGTATGTGACACTTTGTGTCGTCATTTGCGCTTGTGCGCGTTTGAAAATAATTTAAATTTCATTAAAGCTGTAATAGAAACAGCAACCGTGCAACGAACCGTGCCACATACACGCAAACACACACACACACACATTACAATTAAGGACGACTTTTTTGCGAAATGGCAACCCCTTTAATGGATGCTTAGCTGGTCTCATAAAATACGCAATTTTCACTTTTTACGCTTGTCATATGTGGTTCTGGTAGCAAAGGGTGATTTATTTTTCAAGTGTTTGTTGCAAATATAAAAAATAATTTGCATAAAAGCAATTTAATGGTAGGATATTTTTTTTATATATCCGAAATTATTGAAGACATTTTGTTTTTAGAAATAATTATTTTATAGGTATTTTACGCCGTCTTTTAACTTCAAAACAAACAGTTGAGAAAATAAACCAAAATTTTTGGAATGTTTCAAAATATCGAACGAAAGGCAGTCGGCTGATTACTCCACAGCATACGAAAATTTACCAAAAAAAAAAATTGGGAAATAAACTAATTTATCGAAAATAAAAAGGGAATTCATCGACAAAAAACTTTGGTTTCCGGAGAAAGCAAAGCCGAATCCAAATAAAATTATTCAGCTTAGATTTCTCGGTTTCCGGAGCCACGCTGAATGATTCCATTTCGATAAAAAAAATTTAGGTTCCAATTAGCAAAAAAAAAATTTGGATTTCTGAATAAAAAATGCAGATTTTTTCAATTTCAATCAATGCAATTTCGTTGAAAAAAATTCGAGAGCAAAGACAGCTTATTATAGTTATAGCTTTTATAATTTATATCATGTTCTTGTTTCAACTACAAATTCAGACGTTTGACGAAATCTAAAAATTTCCTCAAAAACATAAACTGCGAATTTTTCAATCCATTTGGTTGGACTGAATGTAAACTGAACGATAGACATAATCCTGAAAATAGTCTAAGAATAAGAATATCCGTTTATTTTTCGAATAAAAATACTAATTCAACTTCTTTAAAAAAATGCTTAATTTCAAATTATGACTCTATTTCACTTGAGAAAACTGTTGAATTCCGAATAAAAAATTCTGATTCCATTTCGTTACAAAAATCCGGAAGCTGAAATATAATACTCTTCTTTTTTTTATTTCTTTAACTTCATGAAGAGCATACGGTCTCTGTAAAACATCTAAATCGTATCCGATTTTGCTCGCTACAGGGACGTCCTGATTTTTCAGCTTCTTTCAAAACAGTTCGCCGCCATGTTGTTCTGGGTTTCCCTCTTCTTCGGTTGACCTGCCGGTTCCAATCAAGGGCCTGACGACAAAGCCCAATCTATCCCCATAATATAATAGTACCTCCCATGACTTATATAATATTCTTGTTTTAACTGCAAATTTAGACTGTTGGCAAAATGGCTCAGGCAATTATTGAGGAAAGAAGGGAATTCTTTAAAAATTCCCTCAAAAAGACCAATTGAAATTCGCTTGATAATGGCCATAAAAAAGTCGTCAAAAATGTATCTGAGCTGCTTCTAGGGAATTTTCTGTATCATTCTCTTCTAATCAATGCACCGCATACACAGCAATTAAAATTTTCCATTTCATTCAACTGTAAACGCAAAAGCTACCCAAAAAAGTTTTCTCTCATTGCTTTCTTTTCTTTTGGCTGTTGTATTTATTTGTTTTTCTTTTGCTTTTCTTTTACTGATTTGTTTATTTGAAGTTTACCGTAAAGAGAAGTTTGCCTCAGTTGGCCGAGACTGTGGTTAGTAATGGGGGCCAAAAGCAACCTCTCCGCCCATCGCCCTAAAAGCCTGCGCTCATTTACACTGAATTAAGTTTATCATAAACATGGCAACCGGGCCAGGGCTGTCGCCTCCATTCAACACAATTCACCGACCTAAAAATACTCAAGCAAAGATGATGTAGAAGAAGAAGAAAAATTAAAGCGCCTGTCACTTGCAATTATTTGGCCTCCAGGCAGCAGCACTGAACCCACTACCAAGTACCAATCCTCAACAGCTCAGCGCATATTAGCCAAATGGTTGAGTTGTCTTAGAACTAAACTTGTAGGCGGCAATGGAGCAGGCTAGTTGCTGTCTTAAATTATTAATTGGTCGAAACGTAGCGCCTAATTAATGTGGCAACCGTCACCACAGATGTACCACATTCAGTTCCTGGAAACTGTTTGGCACAACTTTCGTTTGTTAACCGTTCAATTTACTGGCGGAACTTTCATTTCCAATGCGGCTCCTAATCAACTGGCTACAAATGATTTATGGGTTTTGTTTTGGCCAATGTAGTTTAGCTAAATCTCTGCTGGCCTTCTAAAAATAAGTTTTACCAAGGCAAAACTTGTATTTCCGGTTGACAAAGAAATGGGAGTGAAACTGAAAGCTGATCTTTATAGAAAATTAACTAAAATTTGCATACGAAAGAAATTCTCTTGAGGCACGCGCTCCGACCGTGCCGGCTCAACCCCAAACTAATGCACTTTAGTGGAAAGGTTAATATTGAAATTTATGGCAAACAAAAAAATGACACCACACGTATTTTTTTTTTTTTGCAGCTGCACTTTATGTAAATGTATAAAAAAATAAATCAGTCACCGCATAGTTCATAGTAAAAAAAAGGGTTGTTGAAAAAGGTGTAAGTATTGGTTTGGTTTGGCTATTAAGGACCCTGCGCCAGGTTCCAAATCTGCATATAAATAAGTTGCATTTAACGAATATATTCACTTTCGTATAAATTAGGTTAAGGGCTTTGTTGGAAGCCTCTTTGTATAGACGGAAAAAAAACAAACAGATGAGATCAGGCAATAGAGAGTAAAAAAAATTTTGTAGACTTAACTTAGTATTAAAAAAATATTAGAAAATAACTCGAAGAAAGGGTATTAAAATCAGGGACCGTAACTCTTGTAATATTTTAAATAAAAATCGTGACATATTTATTTTCTTTAATTTTTTTCATTAAAATTGTTAAACAACTCTTATTTCTCGGCATAACGATAAAGGCCGTGAAATAATATTAATAAATAATCACTTATAAATATTAAAATAATAAAATTTTCTTAAAACGCCTTTTGGTTTCAAAAATATTTAAAATTTTAATTTATATTATGTGGGATTCTTAAAATAGATCCATCAAGGCATCGACGGAAAGATCTTGAAGTGTGCATCACATAAATGCGCCAACCATTATTTATATTCAAAATAAAAATAACGCCATAACTTTATTACTGATTTTTATAATTCAAATTTTTGGAATAGCTCTTATTTTAAATTTGTTAAATAAAAACTAGTCAATAATTTTAATTTTTCAATTTTAATATGAATATTGAAAAATAGAAACTGTTTAGTGATCTAAAAAAAATTTGTTAATAATTTTTATTTTTCAATTTTATTATGAACTAGCCGGCCTCCGCTGCGCTCCGGCACGCTCGCTTCGCTCGCTCGTCTAGATCTGGAATCTTTCCGATTGGACAACATCGTACGATTGATCGATGAGTGGATTAATTTCATCATAAAATTTTCAACCACTCGCCATCTTTACATTTTAACCATGTTTGATGGAGATTTGGTAGTTTTCTTCTCGGCATTGTAAGCAGTATCTGATATTAATGTTTTAGTGCACTAATAATGTTAACCTATAATGGCGACAGGATGCCTTTTTTTATTTTTTCACGTTCACTCAAGACAAACCACAGATTGAAAAATATTGCGTAACGCGCCGTCCGCGAAAGCCGTGAATTTTGTAATATTTTTACATAGCCTATTCTCGTCTTAGGAGGCTTCTGAACATTTTAAAAAAAGTCCCATTAAAATCGGACAAAGGGTTTGGCGTCCAACCTCATACAAACAGATATACACTTTTTTTTATATATAAGATATTGAAAAATTAAAAATTTAAAAAACCCCCGAACTTAAGTAATTTTCATTTAAAAAGTAAAAAATAATAAAAGAAACTTAATGTTAAAGTACCCTAGAATCTATTAATAATTCTAAAAAAATACGTCGCGTTGGGGGACACGCGAGGGCAGACGTCGTTGACGGTCGTATCTTACAGGCAAATTTTTTGAAGTAATTCTATGAAAGTTTTGAAGTATTTTCTAAATTTGGTTTTTTAGTTAATCTTTGTTGCTTAATTAGACTATTTGTATTTAAATTGTTAGTTTAGGAGCGGTTCCCCAACGCGACGTATTTTTTTTAGAATTAAATTAGTTAAAAATAGGAATTATCTTACAAACCAAAAAAATTAAAATTGCTATTATTACATGATTTTTATTTTTATTTCAAAAATGAGAGTTGAAATTCGACTTTTGGAAACAAATTAAAAATAAAAATGAATCGTTTTTTCGAAAGTTCCTTTCAAAATAATATATTTTGCGGCTGGCATTTTCATATAAAACACTTATTTTCATTTTCAATTTTTATTTGCAAAAAAGCTCTTATTTTTAAATATAAAATATATAAGTAGTTATAAAAATAAAAATAATAATAATAACACAGGTCTACAAATATAGGGGTCATGTGAGTTGTTGGAAAGCTAAGAGTCATTTCCGAAGTAATTTGGTGCGTAGAATCCGAATCCGGCGTCAGAACTGCCCATCACGTCAGGATTTTGAGATATTTGAGGTTATGTACCCAAAAAATGGAGTTTTTTCCTACATTTGAGGTTATGTACAGGGCGCAAAAAATTTTGCGGTCTTTCTCTCCAATTACATCATTTAGTACAACTCTTACCCTTTAATTTAAGGGTTCAAGAGATCAACTACGATTTTTTCGCAAAGTTATGGCTCTTCGAAGTTACGAGATATAGCCCTTCGACGTCATTAGCATTTGCAATAAGCCTTTGAGATAACACAGGTCAACATGGTTCAGTTGTTGGAAAGCTAAGAGTCATTTCCGAAGTAATTTGGTGCGTAGAATCCGAATCCGGCGTCAGAACTGGCCCATCACGTCAGGATTTTAAGATATTTGAGGTTATGTTATTTTTTGGGTACATAACCTCAAATATTTTAAAATCCTGACGTGATGGGCCAGTTTTGATGCCGGATTCGGATTCTACGCACCAAATTACTTCGGAAATAACCCTTAGCTTTCCAACAACTCACATGACCCCTGTATTTGTAGACCTGTGAAATGCTAATGACGTCGAAGGGATATATCTCGTAACTTCGAAAAGCCATAACTTTGCGTAAAAAAATCGTAGTTGATCTCTTGAACCCTTAAATTAAAGGGTAAGAGTTGTACTAAATGATGTAATTGGAGAGAAAGACCGCAAAAATTTTTTGTGCCCTGTACATAACCTCAAATGTAGGAAAAAACGCCATTTTTGGGTACATAACCTCAAATATCTCAAAATCCTGACGTGATGGGCCAGTTCTGACGCCGGATTCGGATTCTACGCACCAAATTACTTCGGAAATGACTCTTAGCTTTCCAACAACTGAACCATGTTGACCTGTGTAATTGGTCAATAATTTTATTTTTGAATTTTATTACAAAAATTGATAAAAAAGAATTTCACGACTTTTAAAGAAATATTATAATATTATAATATATTTAATTATTTTTATGCCACCATTTTTTTTTTTATTTTTATTCCCATTACTCTTATTTACGGTAACTGATAAAAATAATTTTAGAATACTGCTAACAATAAGTATTTTTTTTAATAAGTATTAAATTTTAATTTAATTGTACATAAAATTTTATTAGACAGATTTTACCATATTTCAGTCAATAAAGTTATTAATTTTGTTTAAGCAAATGTCGTACAGGAAATTTTTTAAGGACTTAAAAAAAGTATATATAAAAATCACACTTTAATAGTCAATGATATTTTATTCAAGGACAGCTTAATAAAAACTTTCACTCAAAAACATAGTGAAATACTTAAAATCGATATGTTCTGGGGAGGGGTTCTTCTCTTCGATGTATATCAGAGCTCGCAAAACCTTTTCAACCCATTTTTCCAACTGCCGAAGGGGTCCGTACCCGAAAAACCCATCGGTGGATCCGCCTTTGGTGAAGTGATTATTATATGTTAATGCTTGTCTTCGCAACTTTCCAATGAACTTCCTGAAAATCTAATTTCCTACGATATATATATGTCGGTGCCGAGAAGCTTTTGATATTTCTGGGAAATTTCCCTTCCGAGAAAAAGTCATCATTTATTTATAGCATTATCTTATAAGTCTGCATAACAAATTTGTTACATTATTCGAAGGTAGATTCTCAAAAATTAGGCGTTATTCTTATTGAAGTTCATTCAATATAGAGCAACGCACTTTAAAAGTTCATTCATCTACACGCCCTCTTCGACTTCGAAATTTCCTTTTCTATAGAAGAAGATTCATTATTTATCCTTGAAATTGCGGTACATTTTAAGTGAGCTTTTGGTGGCTTAAATTGTTATTTTTTTAATGGTAGAGTTTGAAAAATAAGGCATCGTTTTTTTAGACTATTTTTTTAAAAGACTTTTTTCGATTTTGCCTTAAAATGGTCCTAAATGGACTTCCTGACGGCTTCTTCGACATTGAAAAATTTCCTTTTCTATAGAAAAAGATCCTTTTCTTTAGGAAAGATGAAATTGAGGTACATTTGGTGGCTCAAAAAGCATTTTCAGTCTTTTACAAAATACTTACCTCGTAGGGAACTATATGAAATATATATGTGGTGCCAAAATTGTCAGGATTAAGGACAATATGCTTTTGACGTTTGGTATTACTCAATTCTCGAAAAATTTCTGGTTAATACAATTTTTTACTTTTCTTAAAAACTAAATCTGTAACTGGGGACGAGATATAATCCCTTGAGCATAGTCCCGAGACCAAATGTTAAAGCTCAGAATAGGACAAATGTCTTCACTTGTTCGATTCGAAAGGAGTAATCCACTGAAAATTTGTATTGCAGGGACAAACTTTTCACCCTGCTTTTTATTATTGAAGGTCTGACCAGCTCCATATTGACAAATCGCCGACCCATACAGTCTTTCTTAACCGACAGTGAAGCGAAACATTGCCACAGCCACCAGGGTTGTACCCTTTGGCCTCCAAACCGATAAAAATTACATCATCACGGGTTTAAGTAGTCGCTACGCCAGGATTTAACAATGCCCCTTAGGAGCCATCTGGCCTTCGTCTTGTAGGAATCCAACAAAAGCTGGCAATGTCGCAGCGGACTGTGGATACAAAATGATTCCGTATACCATTTCCGTAAATAAACATTTTTGAATTGGCTCACCTTGACTACTTCAAGTTCAGACCTTGTATCTTTCAATGTACAATTGTAAAAAAAATATGTGAAATGTAAATTATAAAGAATTTATAGCTGGAGGGAGCATTATAGGACACTTTTTTACAACTCCTTTTAATAATGGAAAACTGAAACTATAATTGTTTTTGGAAACAGTGACCACATCACACACACCACATATCGATATATTTAAGACAATCGAATCATATTAAGATACAATTAGAGATTCCCCTGGAAAATTCCTTGCTCAAAATCTTTTAAGACGTTCTTAAAGACATTTTTTGTACATTGACAAACTACTTTCACATTTTTTACACCCAACAAAAAAATATTTTCACGCTAAGAAAAATGTTATTCTATTTGCTTTAATCCCAGGTGTTCATTCAACAACACTCTTTTCCAAAGGGGATCCAAAAAAAAAACACAAATTAAATATTATAAAGTTAAGCAATATTTATGTATTTACCTTTTTTAAAGTATTTGCATAAGTATTTGAGAAAAAGTTTGCCAAACTGAAGCCACACAGAACGCATTTATTTTCTCAATCATAAACCACTTGAGCCACAAGAGTTCATCACCTTCATCACTAGCATATTATTATTATATTCCATTTTATTTGTTAACCAAAAGCGTTGTTGGTTAAAACGACAAAATTTGCATACCAAATGACAAAATTTTGTGCCAACAACAGGCCCAAAAACCATCAGTAGCAAAGTCCGGTCGAGCCCATCAGTCCGTACTTGACTCATCTCTTACCCAAAAGCTTCAAACTTACCTTTTGCCTATCATTATGGCAAATTTTTTTCGTTACCCTCAACGTCTTTGAAAAAGTTAACCCCACAAAAGTGGAGCAGAAACTTTTCAAGTGTCCAAGCGTTGATGGGACACTGTTTGTGTGTGGTATGTTTGGGGTTTCACATTTTATGATATCATATAATATATTTTTTTTAATATTCGTTAAGCTAGTTTAAGAGCGTCTTGTGCGAGATTTGGCTTTCAATCGAATTTAAAGTCAACCGGAAACCTTCCCTATGTTATCCTTAACCCTTGGTAAGTTGCAGCTTGAAAATCTTATATAGAAACTTTGGAGCGATGGGAAAGATAGTTAAATCTCACTCCCTTAAACCTACAATTTCTACATCATCAAACCATATGCTTTGTAGTGTTTTTTTTAAGCCTTGGTAAGCTGCAACTTGAATATCTAATATACAAACTTATTAGCGCTGGTGCTTTGGAAGATAGTTAAATCTCACTCTCCTCAAGCTAGCAATTGAGTCCACTCCTTCTACGTCATCAAATCATATATTTATGGCATTGATAGATTATGCTTCTGTTGAAAAGTATCCTAACAGCTTAATAAATGTTATATTTTTCATTTAAAGTTCTTAATTATTAAATATAAGTACGCAACCAGCGAACCATTTTGTTTTGCTATCTGGCAAAATAATTTTCTTGACGTCACAAATTTTTGAGTTTGAGTGAAACCTTAGAGCTTTAAGCCGACCGCGCCACAACGCTTCCTGACATTAATGGGCCTAAAATACCTGAGAGCTTGGCATTCTTGTAGTTACAACCCCTGCCACGCCCCCAGTAGTAACCAACCCCCAACTAAATGCGCTGTCTACTTAATGATAAAAGAAAGGACATTAGCGGACCTCTCTCTGTGTGTGTGTGCGCATCTTTACATTACGAACATTTTTTCTTTCAAGTGAAAAGCAAAGAATTAAAAAAATTAACAAAAAAGTAAAAAAAAAATGTGAAAAAAAACTACGCCAACTCAAAATGGGGGCGCCGCATACAAAGGCAAGCAAAATGTAGCACGCGAAGAGATTTTCGTCCGTAGTCCAGAGTAGTCCGTGGATACTCCTACTCCACTCATTTATCAAGTTGCTTTTATTTTTGTGCGCATCTTGAACGGGCAGCAAGTTGAGGCATGGCACAGGCGTAGTTAAAAATTAATAAATAAAATTAATGCCAGCGACACTTTGTGCTCGGTCCGAAAGCAAAAGTTGCCAAGGGTTTCCTTTGAGTTGAGTTGTTTCAAGGCTTAGGCACGACCGTTGGCGTTAATAGGGGGGCGTGGTTGTGGCAGGGGCGGCGGGGCAGCAGCAGTTTCTTGGAGCTGCTGTTTTTGGCTTTTTGTTTGCGCTGATAAGAGCGTATACAGTGCTCAGTTGTGTGCCAGAAATCATTTTGCAATGAATTTTAACTCAAAAGCAATTCAGCGGTGTAAATTATATTGATATCCTTTTTAACAAATTTCTGTCTGAGACTATTTAGTCGACAAAACCGTAACGTGGGATAACTATTTTTCACGAAACATATCACTCTTCCCTACCGCCTTAAACTATTTTACTTAAAATCGCTTATAATTCACAACTTATTAAAGCAAAATTTTGACTATACACCTAGTTTTATTGGATTAAACGCTATTCTTAAAAATTCTTAATATTTTATTAGTTTCGGAAAATAACGGATACCCCTCATATAGTTGTTTTTTCTAGACTTATTAGCCATTTTGATTTTAAAACAATGGTTATCTATTTATTTAATACAGATTGAGTGAGTTTTTAAAACTAACTGAATTAAATTTTGAAGCACTGGTAGCAAAAGGTCTTCGGCTCTACTTATAATATTAACATTTTATAATTGTTTATAATTAATGCTTATGAGCTTACAGTATTACATATGATATATTATTATTTAAATTAGATTGTACAGCTTTGATCTGTTGAGAAAGGTGAACAATAATAATTGCTAAGCTAATCGCTATTATTAGTCGATTTCATTAAATTTAAGAATGAAAATAATAAAAAAAAAAATTTTTAATCTCCTGGCTTTAATAAACGGTAAATCATAATATGAATTTGAATAATTTTTTGCAAAGTTAATATTCTTTATTGTATTTTCTCGTTTTTTCTTATCAATATGAGCAAATGAAAAATCTTAATAAAAAAGAGCCTAACTTCCATGTAAAAACGATTATTTTATTTGTATAATTTCCCTGAGGAGGGGCATGGGGATCTCTATTTATAACTGTTCGAACATAACAAGCACCTACAGTTTATAGCCGAATCCGAACGGAGGTGTCTTTAATTAGTAGCGACTTTCTCACTGGGTCAGATATACGCTTGATATTGACGTGACAACGTCTGTAATATTGCCAGGTTTGCACTTTGCGGAGGCCTCAATCACATGCTTGTAACTAGAATCTAACGATCACCATAACGACTTTAAGTCTCCAGCCTGATATTCACATAGGTGTTCTTGGTTAAACGATTTTCCAGCAGAAATGGCAAAGCTTCATCAGGTGGCAATGGAAGTTGGACCCTGAGCACCAAACTGGTATTGTTCAAAACAGTGGCTATTGCCTCTTACTGTTTCCTTGAGCATGAGCGCATACATCGCTACATTTGACTTTTTTATTGATATTGAAGCAGCTTGGACAAGCTAACGATGTATTGTGGTATTCTTTCAAACGAAAGCTCGGACGCACATTTTCTTGTGATTCGTTCATTTCCAGCAGAACAAGCAACGCACATGGACGTCAGCTGCACTGCTTAGCGCTCAGCTCACCAATACCGACACTGCTTACCAGCTTTGAAGATAGCTATTTTTAGTGTTTTGGAGTGAGCGCTAAATCTGATTCAGCCCCATAGCGGCATTTTGCATAGCATCTTCTAGCGTAGCTTCTGCCGATTCGAACTACTTCAAGCGATTATCCCTCCGCATGCTCGAACTCAAAGTTGCCTGATTAAATTTGCGATTACATGGAAACGGGGAAATTCGGGGACAAGATTTCGGGTGTTTTATAAGGAAAACACATTGATACACAAGACTGCATTTATAGCTACAACAATGCACGACAATATACTTACGTCGACTCCATGAACCAAAATTTTTTTGAGGTTTTGGTCGGCAAAAACAACTGCAGCACAAAAGCACATTAAACAATAAACAAAACACATCTACAAACAAAACACATATACAAACATGTATAACAAACCTGTAGCTTTGTTTTCCATAGTTATTTTGCTTAATGGGCCTTTTTCTATTTGCTTTATATAGGAAAAAAAAGTGTACAATATTTTGAGTAAATTTCAACCACGTGCGCACAAAATAAATAGTCAACTTTCAGGGCCGAAAAAAAATACAAAAAAAATTTCTAAAAAAAAAAGAACTTAATTTCTAAATTCATTGGAATACTTGCTATTGGAATAAAATGTGTTATTTTGCATAAAGCACGATTACGATTTTTTGAATTTACGTAAAAAAAAGGGCTCTGGGACCATACTGCGCTGGTAGCATAAGGTCTTCGGCTCGACTTATATGTAAAATCTTGATATGTGTTTATCATTAATGCTTCTGAGCTTACATACTATGTATGATATAGTATTATTTACAACCAGGTCGTACAGCTTTGATCTGTTGCGCAAGACACATTAACAGCAGATAATTGCTAGCTTACCTTTCATTATTCTATTTCATCCTATCTATCGATCCTATCCTCATACAAAATCACTCAAATAGGAATTATTATTGTGCAATTTAATAATATTCATATCAAGAAATATTCTACCGAGAAAAAGACGTTGTCACGTAAAATCTTCGCCCGTAAAACCGACTTTACAGGCAACAGTTTTTTTTATGTAATAAACTAATATTTTAGTTGGATTTTAAACGGAGAACCAATCCCATACTTTTATCATATATGGATACTGTTTTTATTAACGCGTATTTTCTGGGAACGTATACGAGGTTTACGCCTCTCACAACCAAACAAAAAATGCCATTCACTTGAAATTTGGTAAAGGCCGCGAAATTTGAAAAGTCGCCTTACTTTTTGAACACACCTCGTATGTCGCGTAAAAAAGAATTGGGTGTATTTTATTTATTTTACTCTCAGTCATTAAAGAGGAGTCTCCGTGGCTTGTAACATTCTTTAGAAAGGAATGTTTTCATTAAAAATTATTGAAAATCGCTTATAATTCACAACTTATTGAATTAAAATTTTGAGAATATTAAATTTTTATACTCTCAGTAACTAAAAGCGAATCACTTTGGCAAGTAACAATCTTTAGAAAAAATGTTATAAAAAAATTAAAAATTATTGAAAATCGCTTAGTTCACAGCTTATTCAATCAACATTTTGAGAATATTTTTTTTTGTTCTCGCAGTCACTAAAAACGAGTCGCCAAGGCAGTTATCCAAAAAATTAAAATTATAAAAATATCTTACTTGAATTTCGGAGCGTTCTGGCAATATTTTCATGTCTTCGTATTGAAAGCCAATTATTCTCAAAACCAGCTATCAAAAATAGCTAGTCTGACACAACCACTTAGCGATTTCCAGCACATACCCCATTAAAATTACAAAACAAATTTTGAGCGCCTAAAACTCGATAATGCATTTTAGACTCATGAATTTAATTATTTTCCTAAAAGTAGGCAACACTTTTTTCTTGCCGCACAAAGTCCGCTAATGCAATTAACTTCAAAAAAGCAGGCAATAGCTTAACGTTAAGAAAACTCGGCCTGGACGCTTCATCAAGTTAAAAATAAATGAAAATCTCTGTAAATTCATCTTCGTCTGTGGCGGTGATTAATCACACAAAAAAAAACCTAAAAAAAAAACCGTAGGAGGTTTGTCCAACAAAGTACGTGCCTTGCCCCATTGAACAGGTGTAGAACGCCTTGGCTGCGCTACCTACGCCAAACATACTCGGCTTTTAAACTGTCCCTTCGGTGTCGTTAGTCGGCTCCCGGGCCGGAGTACGGGCAAAAACTTTGCGCTTAATATGCAAACTGTGTGAGCTTTGCGGCGGATTAAAAAGTTTCGATGCCACTGCCACTCCGACATTGGCTAAATGGAGTAAGGCGTTAAGCGCTGTAAGCCAAATTAGCGAGTGGTTAGCAACTGTACCTGCTGCTGGCCCAGAAAGTGCTCCAAGTACAAGTCTATCATGTAGCTTACCAAAGAAACTGAACACTTTATTGCATATGAGGTAAACTAAAATAAAACAAAACAAACTTAGCTAGCTATGCGTGGATTGATGAGTCCATCAAAAATGCCGCCCGCTGGCAGTTTCATCGGACGTTTGGTCCACGGTCTTATGGGCGGCAGCTGATCAAAAATGCCGCCTGCAGGATTGGGACTACGCGCTGAATTTGACTCGAATATGCTGGGTCCCTCGTGGGCGGGAAATATGGGGTTGACTATGGTGCGACTGGGTGGAAACATTTCATCAAATGTGGCCGTAGCCAGAATCTCATTGGCCACATCTAGAAACTTTTTGGACAAACCACGCTCCAAACCGGGCACAATTTCATTCATATACAGCTGCTGATTGTCATTGATGAAGCTGTTGCCCACATCGCCCAGTATGCGATCGCCATTAAAGAGATTGTCCAGCTGCAGCTTAAAGTCCTTGAACTGTATGCGCATGGACATCTTGGTAAACTTGATGTACTCCTGACCTTGGCGTAGGTAACGCGTGCCGCGCATTTTAACCGCGGCTTTGGCGTTATCTGTAAGGATAAGGATTTTGTGTTGAAAAAGTTATTTCCAGTAAGACTCTTGCTACTTACTACAAAAACCACGCATGTCTCCCTTGCCCTGAAGGTCCAGCAGCAGCAGATTAAGTCTCATAAAGTATTTGCCTTTAAAGTCTATGCGCGGCAGTGTAAGCCAAAGATCATAAGAGATTTCTTCCGGCTTGGCGCTGCAAAGAGAGAGGGAGTTGGAGACGAAACTATAGTCAAATACTGAAAAGCAAACTGTTGACGAGGGAGCTCGGACAAGCCGTCTAGCTCTAGAATCTCTAGAGGCACAGCCATCTCGAACTTCCCCCTCAGTCTTTTTTTCATACTAACATTATGCGGTCAATGATAAAGTTGCTGCCACCAGTTGCTTCAATATCCGTAAACACCGCCTGGAACTGACTGCTGCGTCCCAGCTCTATATTGTCCAACGCCAAGGGCTCTAGAGGCGGCGTGGTGAAGCCATCTCCCAGATTGCCATGTGCCAGCAGCGGTCTTACCTGGTAGACGGCGTTTATAATGCAACGCTCCAGCTGCGGATCATCACGTGCGCAGGGTGTTATGCTAGACGCTGTAGAGGGCAAGGTTGGCGATTACTGACACTACGCACACATAAACATAATAAGTACATATATATGGATTACAACAACAAAGCGACCTTGGATAAGAACGTGCCGCCGTCGCGGTATTTAGTTGAACTTGCAATTCTTTGGAGAGCTTTTTGCAACTTAGCGATTTGTGATTTTTTTCGTGTTTATTTTTGTTGTCAACCCGGGAAGGTCTTCAAAATAAATCAGAAATTACTATGCAAGTCAGCTGCAGTTAAGTTGTTGTTGTTTTGACGCTGGTAATTGACTTAGGTCAGTAGTTTTATCGCTTTAGGCCAGTTTTGAGCGGTTTTCATAAATTTTAATTTATGCTCAGGTCCGATAAAAACGTTCAAAAATTTATAAAGAGGTTCTCAGAGAGCAGAGAGACTATTAATGTAAGCATTTTGGAACTATTCAAAATTTGGTTTTAAGATTTAGAATATTTTTATTATATCATTTAAGCTCAAAACCAAGTAATAATTTTAAAACAAGAGATTTTGATATTATTATTTGACCTCATCAACTTTACTTCAAAAAAATGGCGGACGTAAAGTCGGGCGCGGACGACTTTAGGATACCCTGTACCACTAGCTTGTAATAAAGTCCGATTTCTTCACAAAAAACCAAAAACAGAAGAATTTTTAAGCAAAAATTTTTTTTTGACCGATCGTTCCTATGGGAGCTATATGATATAATCCACCGATCTCAATAAAATTTGACACAGTGCTTAAATACCTTAAAAAAGATCTGAATGCTAAATTTATTTCAAATATCTTTACAAACAAACAAAACACATCGAATTTTGTATAAAACGTGTTTTTGGACCGATTGGTCCTATGGGAGCTATATGATCTAGTCAAACGATTTGGATTAAATTTGGTACAGTGCTTAGAAACTATAAAATACTTACGAATGTCAAATTTGGTCCCAATATCTTAACAAACAAACGAAACACAACAAATTTTATTAAAAAATCGATTTTTTTGGAAGATCGGACCTATGGGAGCTATATGATATAGTCAACCGATTTTGTTCAAATTTGGCACATTGCTTAAGTGGTCTAAACAATTTCCAAACGCCAAATCTGGTTAGGATATCTTTATTAAAAAACGAAATATAGCGAATTTTTCTTTAAAAAAGTTATTTTGGCCGATCGGTCCTATGGGAGCTATATGATATAGTCAACCGATTTCGATCAAATTTGGTACAGTGATTGGGAACTATAAAAAACTTTCGAATACCAAATTTGGTTACGATATCTTCATAAACAAACGAATTATTCATCTAAAACGTTTTTTTTTTGTCGAGGTCGTCTCAAACACCCCCATGGGAGCTATATAATTTATCCCCGATATCAAAAAAATAAAATAAACTTGCTTCCTATGGAATAATATGGGATCTAATGTGAAAGTTTGGTAACTCTAGCTCTTACCATCTCTGAGATCTAGGCGTTCACACGGACGGACGGACGGACAGACGGACAGACGGACGGACAGACGGACATGGGTATATCGACTTCTCTATTCACCCTGATCATATTTTAGGTAACTTTGGGTGTCTCCGACGTCTTCTTCTATATGTTACATACATTTTCGGCTTGCACAAACTTAATATACCCTTAGTACCATACGGTACAGGGTATAAAAACTTCTATTTAATAAAATACAAATAGCGTATATTTTTATATATGGAATAGTATATATTTAAATATTAATAGATATATTTTTCATAAGTACGTGAATAGGAAGTTAAATTTTTTAAAAAATTAGTTTTTCAAAAAAAAACGTAAAAAATAATTTGGATAAAAAAAAAATATTAAAAATCGAAATTTTAAACAATCAAATAATTTAAAATTTTAATAATAAAAATCGAAATTAAAAAAAAACAAATTTTTAAAAATGAATATCATCTAAATATTACCGAATACAAAAATTATTTTTTAACAATATGTTTAGTCCTGATTTTTTTTAAATTAAAATTTTATGGGAATGATTTAAGTGTCATTTCCAATAAACAATATCTACCAGAACATTCAGCTTTTAATAACTTGATGATTGTTCGGAATTTCAGACAAAAAAATTACAAGGCGAAAATTGGGCATTAAAATTAATAAAATAAAAAAATCGTAAATTAAAAACAAATTAAAATTGAGAAAATCATCAAACGCACTTAAGTTTATCTGATTAAAAAATAATTAAAAAAAATATTTCTTAATATTCATTATTAAATTCGATTTTTTTTTTTAGATTAAATCTTTGAACTTTTATGGGAATAAAATTATTTAGGAGTTGTTTCCTATACACGTTATTAGAAACTGAATAAAAAATCGATACTTCACAAAAAAAATTAGATGAATATTTGCTTTTACATTTAAATAATAAAAAATTTAAGTTAATAAAATTTTAAATTAAAAAAAATTGACATATAAATTCATTAAAATTAGAAAATTACCCTTTAAAACAATTATTTGAAATTAAAAAATTAACATTTAAAAAAAATAGTTTATATATATTTTATACATTTTTTTTAATTTAACTTTTTGTTATTTTTTAATGCTGTTTTTTTTTAATTTTTTAATCAATTTTTTTTTCTTTTTATTTAGTTTTGTAACTCTTATGGAAATAAAATTATAAAAGTGTAATTTTTTCATTTTATAAATTAAATTATTAATCAACTAGCTTAACTTAATTAACCAAACAGTACTTTAAAAAAAGGGATTCATTTTTAAATTGCATTCAACAGGGATATCGAGACGGAGCTTCTTAAAGGGAAATTGAAGTAATTAAGGAATAAATTTGGCGTTATAGTAGATCAACCAAGGAATGGACTCAGCATTAATAAATTTAACTTTTGAGTATTGATAAATAAAAAAAGATAAAGATTTACGAAAAAAGGGCAGAAAATTCTTTGGGAAGAAAAAGTGAACCCCACGATATGCACTCCAGGCCCCAGGTACTTCATTCGATGATCCTGCGGGTGACGATTGGATTTACTTTTGTTGCTTACTAAAAGTTAGCACTCTTTATGGATAGATCTTAAGTTTTATTTTCAGTAGTTATTTTTAGTTTAGCAAAAAAAAATTTCTTCATTGTAATAATCTATTATTAATTTTACTATCCCAGTTGATGAGCTAAAGTTAAGCCAAAACCAAAAACTCGTAAAGCAGCCCCCCAAAAAAACATAGTTCATGTCGAATTGATTTAAAATTCAGGTTACTCGTGTAGGTTAAATTACGATCCCTAATATAACCCAGTTATCAACAGCAGCTTTCACAAAACATATCAAATCATAATCAAAAGAAAGTCTTTTACACGGGTATATACCTATAAGATACTAATTAAAATATATTCGTTTAGATATAGTACGATCTATGAACAAGCTGTATCCTAAATATAACCCACTTATTTATAAGAACCACAGCTTCGATGAAACACTTTTAAAATTTACTTTTTATAAAAGTCTTTCACTTTTCTCACATGCCGTCAATTAATATTTTAATTAAACTCACGAGATTTGTTCGAAAACTTACGCAATTTGGCCTCACTCCAATGACTCAGAACTAATAGAACTAAAACCTTGTAGCAGGTATCCCACATACTCATGCAATGCATTTGTATCTATGTCCTCAACTAAATTAAAACTAAAGTTTGAACACGATCTTAACACAAATACTGCACGGAGATTTAAGTAGTCAAAACCGCACCGAACCGTAGCCGTAGAATCCAAAAGATCAACTAAATTTTTGTCAAGTCGCACGCTGTTCTTTTGATTAAATTAAATGTCGTGCTCTTAAACGTAGAGTCAAGTACTGAGCCGACGTCGCGACGTCACAAGTATTTTCGTCGGTGTTTTTTTTTTTTTTAATTTTAATAAGTCAAAGCGACGAGTATAAAGCGCAGATACTTTTGTATCTATTGGAAATTAAACGGCGACCCTGGACACACGTGAGTGCGTTGCGCATGTAAAGTTAAATTTATGTAGTTTTAAGTGAATTAAAACAAAGCGCCAATTGTAATGTTTAATAATAAATGCAGGCAAATCAACAGCCGAAATTTGAATAATAAATTTGGACGCCTCTCTTGGGGGGCGGCCTGGTAGTGTCAATTGAAAACCAAACACTTTTGGCCAGCAGCGCCTTGGTAATAAACTTGTTAAGAATGCATAAAAATGTGACATAAAATAAAATAAAATAAAAAACTAAAGCCAAAAACCGAAAGAACAACAAAATGTTTATATTTTTCAATGCAAATTGTCGAATTGCTAACGAAGCAAATAGCCAATTGAGGGGGGAGTCCTTGGGTAGGAGGTCTATACAAAATGATGCTGTATGGCTAAGAAGAAAGAAATATAAGAGGCAAAGTGTCCTGCGATACATTGAAGATACTCCAGAAGCAGATTTAACAAGCTATGGGAGTGCTACTGACGCAGTTGATACTATTTTCGAGGTCGGCAGAATACTTTTTGATAGCCTTGGTTGTTAGTTCACTACCGAGTAGCCATAATCCTTGGGAGTACTCTGATTCACTTTAATTATACATATTTAATTATAATTATAATAATATTCTATATTAGGCTCGCCCCGGAAGCGCTGAACCCTATTAAGCCAAAAGAGGAGAATGAGCTTCTTCCTCCTTCCTTTATTAAAAGTCAAAACCCAGTCTGCTGCATACATTTTTGGAAATTATAATACTCAGGATCTTATAGAGCTTTGGACTGCCGCCAATAGTGAATTGGCATAGTCAGGCGGATAAATGTCCAGCAGCTCCGTTGACTCATTCATTTTGTTACTTGGGTGAAGTAGTTATAGCGGGAAAGGAATCCAGCGAACCAGTATACTGTACCAGTATTGGGTACCCCAGGTGGAGGGATCACAACCTACCTTTATTAATACAAGATGAAACAGATGTGCGATAAGATAAGGTTTCTTCGTCAGAGTGCAGATTCTGTCTTGGGGACGATGAAACCACAAGACATACTCTCTGTGACTGCCCAGCGTCGGTGTGAGCCAGAACCTGGAGAAACTTATTAGTCCCTTCCATCTTCGGTCAACACCAACGAAAGACCTACTGCCATTCATACGGAAAGCGGAAAGCAATTTGTGGATACGGTACAAAAGATCTTCTGATCGCAGTGCCCAACCACTTTGTGAGGAACACATGTGAGGGAAAATAAAGATTCTTGCAGAGCCGCTCTACTTCAGAAGAAGGTTGTCTTGCCAAGATGCTCTTTCATCGTTCTTCCATTAAAGACATATTATTTGTCAGTTTCTTAAAATTTCGATTTGACGGCCAGGTCCGAGAAAGATCGGGTCTTTAACTGTTAATTGGAATCGGCTGATTCTCCGCTCTGTCAACAGTCTAGCTGACAGTCTCTCTTGAGCGACACGATAGAAAGTTTTCTATTGTAAGATGGTAAAAATTTTTAAGTCTGCCGTATGTTCCACAGACTCTTTGCTCCCTTTGCTCCCTTTGACTGACCTTGTTTTCTTTAAAAGTTGAGGCGAAGATGAAAAAGTTCGGCTCCGATGATTACCATTAACTGCAGGTGCGGATCCAGGATTGGGTCTTGGGGGTTTTTTTATCACAAAGAACAAATATAAATAAATGAACTCGCAAAAAATTGTCATTCCATTTTTGCAACTTTTGGAGGGGTCCGTACCCGAAAACCCTTCGTGGATCCGCCACTGACTGAATAATTCAATTTTTTGTTCAAATTAAAGGCTCATTTAGAAATAGTCCGTTTTTTCCCCCTCTTGATAGGCCTGATACTACGGAACACACAACAGGGTGATTTGACACCCACCATTTTAAATTTCTTTTGGGGCCCATCCCTACCTGCCTCATAGACATTCGCAAGGAGAAAAATATGGCCCCAGCAAGGAGAACGACGCGGCCATATTACATTGCCTTATTTATTATACCATGCTTTCCGACAAGTATTCTTTTTCTAACCTTGGAACAAACCTCAACTGGACTTTCTTGTTAATTGTCATTTTTATATATGTTCTATAATGATTCAGTCAATGGAACAACGTGTCAAACTGTCCATGTAAAGAAACAACAGTTAACTTTTAACCACAATTGGGTTGCTATTAAAATAAAATCACACAAAAGCAACCCTGGTCTATGCAAGAATTAAATGCAATCTGCTCTTGATTTATTTCTAAACTCTAGTAAGTTCATTCCAAAATTTAACCACTACAGAAATTAGTCATGATTCAGTAGTTGTATTTAAAAGTAGGCAAGTCAATTAGTTGTAACATTTTAGATGACAAAAGGAAATATTTTGTAATACGGTTTGTCTTACGGGTAGCAGCCACCCCTAAAAATCTGACCCTTGACACCCATTCACGCCTGAATGAAATCAGGCGGGGGGTACAGTCAATTGCGTTAGCTCTCTACTTCAAAACCAAATACTTTCAAACATGCCTTCATCTAGTTTGCTTAGATCTATTCGTTTGTTACTGTCACCCAATTTAAGATCAAAATTCTATTATTTTTACACTTCACACGTTCCAAGCGAATCCCAAAAAGTTAAATACACAAAAAGCGCTTTAAAAATGCATCGCTGGTTTTTTGCTAATGAACGCGAGACCTGTGTGGTCGAAGAGAAGAATCCCGTTTCGGAAACATCCGCTCCTGAAACCGTAATTGAAGCTGAAGCCCCACCCATACCAACTACTTTATGGCCCTTCTGTGTGACCTACGAGGGGCACCTACAAGACAATGAGCATATCGCTATAACAGGCAATTGCGATGCACTAGGAAACTGGGATCCCAAAGAAGTTGTCATTCTTGGTATCAACAAGATCGAAAGGATTGCCCAGAACGGCGTATACAAATTTGAGACAGAGTTATTGATACCACGCAACATTGATATAAAATATCGTTACTGCATCATAGCGTATAATCCCCTAGGAAACAGCATTATGTTGCGCTTTTGGGAAGTGCATCATGAACCACGCGTTATACGCACCTGTCAAAATATGCTTAAAAATTGTGATCGATTTGGTTATCAGGAGAAAAACCCACATGAATACCGTGTAGATCGTGGCTTTCTTACCGGCGAGCATTATGTACATTTTAAGATTTTCCATGCACCATTTACATGGCTGTGCCAGCGACCACGTTTGCTCTATGTGCACATAGAACCCATGTACAACAAAAACTCTACGGAATGCTCCATGATAGCGAGAGAAACCGTTAAACGTGATACCTCGACACTCGCCACTGAAGGAAACGAACAGAACCTACAGCTTGCATATACCGAAGTTGTTAATTTGAGGCAACAGTTGCCACTCCATTTTCAACAACCACACGGCGAACGTTGCGGTAGCGATGACCTAGTTGTCTATCACTGCTCCATTGCCAATTTGGAGGAGACGCTATATCGCTTGGATTTGTACACATTCGCGCAAAAGGCAGCCAGTGACGAGCCACCCTATCACTATGGTTATGGTTTTATACAGCCGGCAGAACTTGTAGGCAGCGAAGGCTGCGTAAGGATCCAGATCAATTGTGCCTCGACGCACCGTCCGCTTATTGAAATGTGCGTGCGTTATCTGATTATATCCACTATGACAGACATCAAAACTGATTTGAGCTGGACGTATGAGCGTTATTGGCGCCATGGACATCAGGCTTTGGATATTGGACATCGTGGCACTGGTTGCACTTATCGCAAAGACGAAGATGTGCATCGTGAGAACACGCTGTTTGCTTTCAAGCGTGCATATCAGCATAAAGCTGATATGGTGGAGTTTGATGTGCAACTGACCAAGGATGCACAGGTTGTGGTCTACCACGATCATGTGCTGAAGTTTTTGTTGCAGCGACTTCCAGACTTTGAGCAGTTATTGCTTGAACTGGATGTGCTGGTATTTCCACATAAGGAACTAAGTCGCCTTAAGCTAATACAAATGGGTGGATGTAAGCGGCCAGAACATGTAGCCATAGCCTTTGAGTCCTTTACCTATGAGCAGCTAAAGTTAGTGCGTGCATTGCGTTTTACTGGCAACGAGAACTGTGATGGGTCTTGCATCCGTATGCTATACGAGCAGCTGCCATTTCCACTACTTAGCGAGGTAATGAAATCGGAGTCGGTTCCGTTGCCTAATACACTGGGCTTTAATATTGAAATCAAGTGGACGCAGCTAGACATTAGCAAACGCTGGGAGAATGATGGTTTTCCGCCCACTTTTGATCGCAACTTCTATGTAGATACCATATTGGATGTAGTGCTGGCGCTGGCCGGCAAACGTCGCATCTTCTTTTCGAGTTTTGATGCGGATATCTGTGTAATGCTACGTAGCAAACAAAATCGTTTTCCCGTGCTGCTGCTGATTGCAAATCCGGAAAACCCAAGGCAGTATCTAGACCAGCGCGTAAGACTTATAGAGAATGCCATGAACCTGGCCGGTGCTTTTGAGTTCTTTGGCTTATCACTGCACACCGACTCGTTGCTAAAGGATCCCACTTTAGTGCCTACGATGAAAAATCTGAAACTTAAAGTGGTTACCTGGGGCAGCATTAATGTATGCGAAGAGCTGCGTGACAAGTTGAAACGCTATGGAGTGATTGGTGTCATATATGATCGTATCGATCAAATGGAGCAACAAGGCGAATCACTTAAGGGTGTCGTTTGCGCTATTGACAATGTGGAAAATAAAGACGAGCTTGAGGCTATAGAGTTGGCGGAGTTGCGTGTAAAATGCGGTTATAAAAGCGAACATTCATCGGATGTATGGAAAGACTAGTTGTTGCTTTCAAAAGATCTATTTTTTAATTTTAAAAATAAAAACGAGCATTCATCGGATATATGAAAAGATTAGTTGTTGCTTGCAAAAGATCTCTTTTTTTTTAATTTAAAATTAAATTTCAACTTGGACTTTACGTGTTACCTGCCACTGGTAAGCTGCGCATGCTGCATTTAAATGATGTTCCAACAGTTGGCAACCGCAACAAGGGTCCACCCTTGAGCACGCCCAGCACAAGTTTTCTTTTATTTATGCCATTTTGAAGAAGATAGAAACACATCAAATTTGTAACAAATTACATTTGATGCATGTAATAAAAATCTCGCGCAGCTGGAACAAAATATAGACGAAACTGTATACACGACTTTGGCAGCACAAGTACCGTTATATTCACACCGCATTTTGGCCTAATTAAGTTTTCAAGTGCAATAAAATGATGGCTCTGCCGCGTGGCTACTTGACCAAAGCTACTTGTTGTAGGCTGGGGTGGGTTAGCTGGCCTATTGCGTGCGGGTAGCGAGCGCATCAAATTTAGCCAGAAGTACATAAAAACACAAGTTAAAAACTTAAATGGATTTGCCAGTGATGATGCCAGCATATAGACACATACCTATGCCTGTCCAGCAGTGGACAGACATAATGATTGTAACACCCTCTGTTCATAGTTCATCAAACTCAATTTTATTTCTTAGCTGCCCTGCCACGCCTACGTTTAGGCTGTGACTCCTCTGCGTCGCTGCTCAATACGCGTCTACGGCGTTGAGATTTACGTGTGCTATCCACGTTCTCCTGCTGCTCCTCGGTTTCATCCACCACCACTTGCGGCTCGTCAGCTTCATCGGCCAGGCCCTGAGACTCAGCCTCAATGCGCGCCACCATCTCGTCATTGTTAGTGGTTTCAGCATCACTATCTGCTTGCTGCTGCTGTTCCTCCTGCTCTGCCTCCTCACCCAGATTGCTTATGACCACCTCAATCTGGCTGCTGTGCGAGTATGTGCGTTCTATGGCCGCTTTTAAATCTCCTGTCTTTATGCGAAAATCGCGCACTGTGCCAAAGTGCAAATAGTCCGCTAGACGATCAAAGGTCTTCTTGGAGAGCAGAATAATGTGCTTGTTGAAATTCTCAATGGAGAGTATAACCTTAGGTATCAGCTTGGTCTCACGCAGCACTTTGGCTTTCTCCGCTTGCGGATTGCGCTTAGTGGTCAGCTGAGCATGTTCATCCAAAATATTCGCTTCAATATAGACTATGAGCTTGTACACATTGGTGGGTAAAGGCTTGCCCACAACACGCAGCAGCAGCTCTATTCTGTAATTACAACAAAACTTTAGTTGACTTCCAAACTATTTTTCAAACCCACATACTTGGTGCTTTTGATGGAGACTGTCTGATTGGCACAGCAGGCCAAGTAATGCTTGGCTAGATTGGTTAAGCAGGTATACTGCTGTATCAGCAGACGCATCAATCCATCCATACAGGCGCCTAGTGGTATGCAGACACCTGTCAATACCTGTAGTGTCTTGGATATATGTATCAGCTGTGTGCAGATAGAACGATCGAGCGCGTCTAGGCTGCTTCGCCAATACGCACGATCTTCTTCCGGCACAATGCGACATTTGTAGTTGAGATTGTTGGCCTTGACCACAAAGTAGTCCACATCCTCGATTTGTTTACGTAAGGCGGCATAGAGATGTTGTAGAAAACTTTCGGCTGTAACGCAGCTTATGGACTTTAGCCGCAAATCCTCAGGTACGCCATCGCTATTGTCTGGGATATCGCTGTCACTTACTGTGCCCAACACTTTGCCCAACTGTCTGGCCACAACATCGAAGAAGGCGCCAGCATGCGTCTTCTGGCGTTGCGTAAAGAGTAGACGATGAACAAAGCTTAGCTCACCATTGGGCAGTTCGTAAGTACGGCAGAAGTGCAGCAGCCAGGTATATGATTCTGTAGCCGCACGCTGCTCATAATCAATATGATCGTACAGAATCTCTAATCCCTGCAGCAAGCATAAAGGGATTTGTCGCCCATTGGCATCTTTACAAATGGATTCATTTTCAGACTGTTCGCTGGCATCTTCCTGCATGAACTCATCAATGACATCTTGTAGAACATAATGTGTCTCTTTTTGGGAAGCGCTCAAAATGGCCATGTCTGTAAATAATTGAGAGTTAGTTCTAGCAGAAAATATGTATATATTCAGAGCTTACCAAAACCTTTGAGAAATTCACGGAAACGTTTTTTATACGTCTCGTGAGCTGTGCGCACACACTGCATAAAGCACTGTGCTGCCAGGGCTGCACAGTTCAAATCAAAATCACGCCATAAGGCGGGCAGACGGCGTATGCAGCGCTCATAAATGACCTTGGTGATATCTGTTAGATGCTTCAGAGTACGCTTGCTGTAAGCCAACTGTTTGTGCTCCGGCTCCAAGCGGATACGCTCCACCTTTTTAGCTGTGACTTCTAGTACGTAGTTCACCAGCGCTACATTGGAACGCAACAGGGTTGTATGCTCGGCAGCTGCAAATGGCACGGCGTTACTAAAAGATAAAAGTTTCATAAATAAAAGTTTAAGGACAGTTATTAGTTAAGGAGTACTTAAAAAGCAGCTGAAGCAGCTTTTCCACAATGGCCAAATCCCATATATTCTCCGGTTGCGTATTAATACGCTTTACACGCAAGCCATTAATAGTAAGATTCGCGGCTGTTGCATTGGAATCCTGTGATACCAGCTTGCCACGCTTTTGCGATTTTTTGGCGGCTGAAGCTAAGCTTTGCAGACCGTCCATGAGTTTTCGATGTTGCTTAAAAAGCGGCAGCACTTGACGGATGACATCGTTGTGAGGCTTCGAGCTTAACACCAAATGTGAGATAAGGCCTTCAATAAGATTGAGCTGCTGCTGCAGCACTGCGCACTTTAGGTGCGTTGCTGGTGGAGACTGGAAATAAATAGAAAGTCAATAAAAAAGTGCATCGATTTAATTGAAGCCTACTTACCGTGTCCTGCATAGGAAGTCGATTTGCAGCAATTCGGTTAATGCAAATCTTTAAAAGATTCTGCATTTCGATCGCATCATACCCAGAAGGCGCTTTTTCAAAAATGGCAAGGCAGTGAGCAATAAATTGTACTAGACAGCCCAAGTTGTCGTGAAGCTCCAGCTCCATGTGCTGATCATCCTTGGCGCTCACTAGCAGCGACCAGCGCACATCAAATTCAGAGTCCATATCATCACCACCATGCTCGCTAGGCAGCATGTCGAAAAAGTTACGAAAATGCCAGTCAATAAATTGTAGTACATGTGGAACCAGTTTGGCATTCAGCTCCACGGCACGTTGGAGATCTGAAAATGTTGAAAGATAAGCTTGGTGTCATCTCCCAAATTCCTAATAACTGACTTTCGTAGAGCGTGCAGCGGATTTCAAGTGGCTGCTGGAAGCAGTTACGCAGCATGCCAATAATCTCCAATGTTAACATATCAAAATTGCGTTGTGGATTGGAGCGATTGCCGAAGGTGCTCTGGGTCATCAATGAGCAGCCCGATATACTTTGCTGTGTGCAAAAGCTGGTGGCGCTCTGTGTTTGGCGCAAGGAATTGCTATAGTTAAGCTGCTTGAGTATCATGCAGAAGCCAAAGACTGCCATGCGTCGAACGTGAACATCACTGGAAATTATTTATAGAATTTTTAATAAACTAATCAACAAATAGCAATAACAAATCCTACCTAGCGCTTATGGCTTTGCGTAGCACTTCAATTAACTCATCCCGCACTCGATTGGAAATCTTAAGTAAAGGCAAAATAAAGGACATCATGCGCATGGACTGCTCGCCAGGTAGCTATGGAAAGGAAGCTTTTAATAATAGAATATGGAGAAAGTAAATCATTGACAAACCCAGAGAAAGTGTCCCAAAACAGTTTTGATCGTTTTAATGCACTCGGAGACAGTGTAGGTATCAGCGACGCTTAACAAGGTAAGACACTCTGTAAAAAATGTATAAATTTAGTGATATGAAATCTTATGCAAATTCAAAGGTATACCTGAAAATTGGTTCTGCTCTTGATCTACAATCATCCAGTCAGCTATACGATTTATAATGCCCTGTCCAAAAATAAAGCGTTTTCTTATAAACTTGGTCAGAAAAGCAATGGCCAAGGTATTCAGTTGAGGTGAATTTTTGGTTTTCAACAGCAAAAAAGTTAAGTTGATGAGTCCTGGTGTGATGACATCTTTGCCGTCCTTGTTTTGATCTATTAGCACTTGAAAAACCTGCTCTAGATTTGCTTGTTTGCGTTGTAGTGTATCACGGCACCAAACGGAGTAGTTGGCTAGTGCGCGTTCCTCATCATTGTTTTTAATGACGCTGCGTAAGAAAGGTAAAAGTATGGAACTAGACAGACGGGCAGCATCCGGTTCACGATTTGCAACTGTCATGGATATAATGGCACTGAGCATAAAAGGCGTAAGAATAACGTCGGGCATGTGAAGAAAGTTCTGCATAGAAAGCAAGTTAAAGAAGTGAAATTTGGGAATTTGTTTAACTAACCTTAAGCATGATGTACAACTGCTGCTCGCTTAGCTTGTACATGGTGCAGTAATTTAAATGATGTAGAATCGTTTCTTCACCCTCACGCAACTCCTTATCCGAGTAGGCATCTAAAGAGTTGTGTATGATTATTAGCAAAAGGCGTGTATATAGTAAGCTGCACTACTTACGAATACTGTCATAGTCTGATGAATTGCTGCACAGCTCCAAGAAGAGCCGCTTATAGTAATAGTGATGAAAGTATTTCTCAAAAGCCAGCAGTGGTATAATCAACTGACTAGCAGTGCTGCACATGGAGAAGAGCTGAAAACTTAAAGCGGGCAACTCCATGGGTGACAGCTTCTGCAGCGCACTGGCAAACTTATTAAGAACGGCCAAACACTCCGTGTTGCTAAGACGCATTCCTCTGTAAAAAAATAAGCACGATATGGTTTACTGTGCTCTGCATAAATTTAGTTCCTTACTTGAACATATCAGCAATGGGCGTCAGTATAGTTGTTGGCCAACGCATAGAGCTCAAATTAAGCACCGTGCTATTTCTGTACTCCGCCCCAGTCATAGTAATGCCATTGACAGTCAGCTGCGTCTTTGTGGCTAGCACATTAAGCGTCTCCGGCAACAGATCTTTCCAGCCCACACATTTGGCATCGCCGGCACGCATATCATCTAGACAGTGCTCTAATATTTCCACGAGTTGAATGTTTGAAAACGACTCCAAGTCCAGACATAAACGCGTAATCAAATCATAAGATTGCTTATATCCTAGTTCTACGCTGCGTAGGCTGTCCAAAAAGCATTTCACATAGGCAAAACGCTTTTCCTTGGCTTCAAAACTCGTAGTGTCACATCCAAGCAGCAAATAGTTCCAAAATGAGCTACAATCATTACGTTGTAGTTTGGCGCTAAGCAAATCAGTCAGCTGTGTATGAAATTGTTTAAATTAATTAAGTTGATTTAGGCTGCCATATAATTATGTGCTTACTTCCTGAATGTTGGTTTTGTTTATTAAATTTGTAAGCGCCAATGTGTTCTGCTTTTCGCCCAGTTTCACAATTTGCGCATCCAGCGTTCGGTTCATCTTGAGGGCGCTGTGAATTCTTTTTTATTTTCTTTAAATGTCTTAAGTGGCGAAATGTTGTTGAATGCGAAATTTGGCGCTGTTGCTGGCTTTGGCGATGGCATTTTTGTTGTAATCGTTGTTATCGAATTTGGTAAATACTACGATAGTGGTATTTTTCATTTATCGACAATATTTTATTATTTTGAGCTTACAGATGATTCCATAGATGGCGCCACAAAAAACGAGTAAAATTTGAATAAAAATGTGATAAGGTATTTCAAATTGGAATCAGGACATAAAAATTATATAAAAATTCACGTGTAGTATAAGAGCGCATATGAAACTTTTTTCGCCCCTCATATTTTTATACTCTGCTTTTATATCTTTCCTTTCGTGACCTGCATTTGGCTTTCATTTACTTCCATTATTTGTCGTAATTTCATAATAATCAAGAATGATTTATGTTTATTCAATATTAACGCTTTTAATAAATTAAGTAGCAAAAAATTAAATTGGAATAATAATTATGCAATATATACAATAAATATGCAACACAGCAGCCAACAACAACTCAAGGTTTTCCTTCCATACTCTTTGCACGCATGCAAATCCCCAATGTTTGCTCAGCAGCGAAACCTGCGTGTAAACGCAAACGGCTAGTTATTCCACTCTATCTACTTTTATACTCGTTGGTGTTGAGCCCAACTTGAGCAACACTGCTTGGTTTACATCGTTGTTATTAGTTATCGAAGTTATCAGTTAGTTATCGAAGTGGACTAGGATCTCGACAAACGTGTGAGTTGCCGCGCATTTTTAGCTTTGGCAAATAACGGTGTTTTGCAAACTAAAAATTATTAAATTTATTAAAGTTCGTTGCTTTTAAGTTCGCTTAATTGTTGGCACTGCTATAAACATTACAATAATAAATTAATTAGTAAAGTTAAAGCATGTGCAAAAGTGTTTAGTTTGCGCTGCCAGCTACGTGTTGCGTGCGTGGGTGGTGCTCCTCTGGCCAAACGTCGCGTCGTGAAAACCGAAGTGTCCCCGCTACTTTGGCGAAGCCGAAGCAATAGATAATGCAATTCGAGCGGCTAAGTTTGTAGTATGAGTGAAATATAATTCTTTTTTTGTTATTTTTTTTAGTGCAGTTCATTTAATAGATGCAAGTGCGCGTGTGTGTGAGTGCAAAAATTGATCTCTTTGTCTTCTTTGGTTGCTTATTCTAAAATGCAGTGAAGTCAATAAGAGTAAGCGGTATATCTAGTGTGTGTAAAATTTGAAGCAGCTTGTTCTGCTTTAGTGTGAGTGTTTTTTTTAAAGGTTTTTTTTAAAGTGTGTGTAATCAGTGTTTTTTTTTGTTGTGATGCAAATTGATTATTTGTAGAGTGTAAAGTTAATATTGTTCACCTGTTAGTATTTGCTTCAAGAGCAAATGATAATTTTAATAAATAATATTGGACTTTATATAAACTACAGGTTATGGAGGTAAGTCGGCATAATTTTTTAACTATTTACTTAAAAGCATTTTATTTTCACGCGCTGCAGTTTCATTGAAAATTAATAATTAATAATTAGTGAAATAATCAGCAACACTTGGAAATAATAAGCTTATTCGCGCCATTGTTTTTAATTAGTAAATCAAGAAAATTAATAAAATGTACATAAAAGTTGGAAGTGAAAACTGTAAAAAAGAAGGCAAAATGAAATTTCGTATAATTAGCGTGTGTTTGAAAGAGTACGCGCTACTGTCGGTCCTTTTTTTGTTTCTATTTTTTTAGTGCAGCGTGTGTGTGCGTTTTGAAAACAAAAGTTTATCTCTGCTCGCTTTGGTTTCTTTTCCTAAAATTTAGTCTTACATTAAAAGCAGCATGATCTGCTTAAGTGTGAGTATTTTTGTAAGACTTTTTTGAAGTGTGTGTAAGCAGTGTGAAAGTAAAAAAAGGGAGAGAGAGAGAAGCAATCCAAAGTGCCCTGCAGGAAAAAAGTTCAGTTGCGAACTGGTACCCAACCACTCCTACGATGAAACTGTGTGCATACAGTTGGTCTGTATGTTTAAAATGGGCTTGTCATTGCAAGCAATCAGAATTTTTGGGCATGATGTTCAACTGGTTGCAAACTAGTACGCCTGCATATGGAACAAAACTAGTAGCTTCCATATTAGAATGAAACAAGTTGCTTACTTAATAGAATAATACAAGTTGCTTCTCCTCTTGTGTGCAACTAGTCGCTTCGTAACTATTTCAAAACTAGTTCATCTGATACAGAAAATTACTAGTTGTTTGCATATTAGTTGTAGATTGGAAATTATGGCCCCAAAATGAAACTATTTTTAATTTACACTTTAAACGCTATTTGAGTCCACTTATATGACACCGAATTCCTGCAGGGTACTAATTGGCACTCAAGCTAATACATGCACACTGGCACTTGTATGCATATACTCTATGTATGTATGTCGCTTTGTTTTATTCACGTATTGCCTACAAATGCAAAAGTGCGGAAGAGAATAATCAAAACAAACGCACCGAAACTAACATTTTTCATATTTAAAAAATTTCAAAGTTACTACTTTCGAATTTTAAAGTGCCACCTAAAATCTTTTACTTCAAAAAACACACTTATATAAAAATGGCGTTAGTTAAAGTCGTGTGCGGACGGCTTTGGGATACCCTGTACCACTAGCTTGCAATAAAATCCGGTTTCTGCATAAAAAACCAAAAAGAGAAAAATTTTTAAGCAAACATTTTTTTTTACCAATCGTTCCTATTGCAGCTATATGATATGGTCAACTGATTTCGATCAAATTTGACCTGTGCTTTGGTACCTTAAAAAATATGTGAATGCCGAATTTAATTCAAATATTTTTACAAACAAACGAAACGCAACGAATTTTGTATAAAAAACGTTTATTTTGGTCCTATGGGATCTATACGATATCGACAACCGATTTTTATAAAACTTTTTACAATGCTTGAGACTTATAAAAAACTTACAAATGCCAAATTTGGTTTCAATATCTTCATAAGCAAACGAAACACAATAAATTTTGTTCGAAAATCGATTTTTTGGAGATCGGCCCTATGGGAGGTATATGGTATAGTCAACTGATTTTGTTCAAATTTGGTACAGTGGCTAAGTAGTACTTTAAAAAAACATATGAATGCCAAGTCTCGGTGACTATATCTTTACTAAAAAATTAAATATAGCGAATTTTGTATAAAAAGTTATTTTGGCCGATCGGGCCTTTGGAGCTGTATGATATAGACAACCGATTTTGATCAAACTTGGTACAGAACTTGGGAACTATAAAAAATTATTCATCCAAAACATTTTTATTTTTTCGAGGTCGTCTGAAACACCCCTATGGGAGCTATATAATTTAATCCCGATATCAAAAAAATAAAATACGTACACTTGGGTGCTATGGAATAATATGGGAGCTAATGTGAATTTGGGTTACTTTAGCTCTTACCATCTCTGAGTTCTAGGCGTTCAAACGGACAGAAGGACAGACGGACCGACAGATGGACCGACGGATAGACTGACATGGGTATATCGACTTCTCTAGTCACCCTGATCATATTTAAGGTAACTTTGGGGCGTCTCCTACGACTATTTCTATATGTTACATACATTTTTGGCTTGCACAAACTTAATATACCCTTTGTACCATATGGTACAGGGTATAAAAACGTTTAGAAAGATTGGATTCGCATTTGATTTTATATAAGTTGTTGCTCAGTGTTGCCCTTGTCCTTGGTTTTAATAACCTTAGTCTTTAGTTATATTCTTTAGTTGTTTTTTTTTTTTCATTTTGAACTGTTGTCTCCTTTAAGTCTTCTTGTCTTTGAAATTTTTCTGTAAACATCACAAAGGTTTTTTGGTATGATATTAATTTATCTTATAATATTATTTTTACCTACTGGAGCACAATCAATCGAACCATTCTTGCATTACTTATAAAATTTGCTGATTTTCTCATTAGATAAATTGAAAATAAAAATATATTTAAATTAAATTTACAAAAAAGATCGTATTTAATTAAACAAGTTACACTAAAAGGAGGCTCATATTTTTCTCCATAAGGGAATAAAGGACAGAAGTATGCTTGGGATACCGTTTCGGTTTTTGAAAAAAACTCTTCAATATTATTATTTAAAAATTTTATTTATTTATAATAGTTCTTCATTCTACTCTACGTATAAATCAATCATAAATTAATTTCAGGCACATTGATGTTATTTAACAAAGTCAGGCACCTTTTTTTAACATTTTTAGTTTCATATTTTATTTATTTATTTATACAAATTAATTATTATACATAAAAATTAATAATTATAATATAATAACTAACAAAAAAAAAGAGTGCTAGCTACTAGGGCCATCGACTCGACTGTTACATATTAAATATTGGTTAATAAGTTTATTTTTTAAAGGAATTTTGAAGGTTTCATAATTTTACGCTGTTAGTCCAAAAAGTTTCTTTTCTTTTTTTAAATTATATTCTATCGATAAATTTTGTGCACATCGATAACATTGCAACATGCAACACTATGCTATTTGGTTCTTGTATGTGCTACGGCTTGCTGAACGTTCAAACTGTCCGTAAGATGGCGCTGCACTAAAAGGATATTTAATATTTCCCAAAATTCCTTTGTGTACTTAAAAAGTACTTTTTGGACATTTATTCGAGTTAAAAGCTTAAACTAAGTTCATAAGCTGTAAGCAGTTGTTAGCGCATGCCACAACCAAGTTGGGAACAAAACCATTGTTTGAAAGCTCTCTGGGCCTGGTTTATGG
Source organism: Chymomyza amoena (assembly GCA_037043745.1). NCBI lineage: Eukaryota > Metazoa > Arthropoda > Insecta > Diptera > Drosophilidae > Chymomyza > Chymomyza amoena. The sequence goes on from JBAMAX010002982.1 coordinate 171,914, forward strand.
CGGCGTGCTTTTTTATAACATTATTGTTAACTGTGCTAATCAGCTGTAACTATCTGCTTATTATTTCGATTGTAAAAATTTGAACACAACTAAAATATTAATTAAAAATAAGTTTTAAAACTAAGAAAAAAGTGTTAGAAAACACATCTAAAAAATTAATTAAAAATAACTTTTAAAATTACGAAAAGAGGTAGAAAACTTAGAATTATGGTTAGCTGTCTTGTGGTTGCTGCGTTAGTGCAACCCAAATTATTTAAACTAATGACATATTGTGACTCGTCTGGCGTTTGGCAGGCGGGTTGGTTGCAGGTATTAACATCGCCAAAACTTTGCGCCTGCACTGAGAAAAATAGTGGGGGACAAGGTTCCCACACGTAATCAGTACAAGCATCGGTTAAATCATAACTGTAGGTACCCATAACAGTAGGATAACAACTCTCACCCTGACGTAAGGCTGCAGTGGCATTACGAAAGGGCAGCGATATGGTACGTGAGGTGCAGACCGTAAAGGTTATGGGACTAATGGGAATTATTTTCAAATAACGCATGCTTTGTCTGCCCGGCATATAGAGTGAATCCAGGCGATAAAAGTTGATGCTACCAAGACGCGCATATTGATCGAGTGGATTGATTTCATTTGTGATCAAATCGCCATTGGCGCTACAACTCGGATTGGAGAGCCGTCGTGGCACTGTAGGGAAAGAATAAGTTGATTCAATTGGTTTATTTTTGTTGATAGCTGCTTACCCTGCCGTATGCGCCGTATGACTGGCGCACCGCTTATTTCGGGTGGCTGAGCCGTATTGAGTAAGAACAAGTCCTCGCTGGACTTATGCACAAAGTCATGAAAGCGCACCAAAGCACCGCCACCATAGTAAATAAATTCTAGGTTAGGTAGTCTATAGCCCAAACGATCCAGGTAGCGGCGACAGTAGTCGTAGTCACGTTCATCCACATAGGAAGTGGGGCTAGGCACCAGCAGTGCTACCAAGGAACGTCCGCCCAGATTGTCGGTGGCACGCTCCTCGGCTAGCTGCTTTTCCACTTGGTACTGTGCAGTATTGAGTATAATGGGCAGCTTGAAGCCAGGTGGATCTGTTGAGACATTAAGAGATGGTGGTATATTGTAACTTGAACTCAGGATTAGGCACTTACGCCAGTAATGCGAGCTAATATTCCAATTCTGATAAACATCCATTATGTAGTTGGTTTTGTTTACAATGACGGAGCCATCGGAGGCGGCAAAGATTGTGACGCTGCTGGCATAGGGATGTATGTTCAGATTTTGCAGCACGTAGCTAGAAAGTAGGAAAAAATGAGCTAGCTCAGAGGAACCAGATTGTAAAACTTACTCCACATAGTCCACCACCCAGTCGTAAGGCCAGTAGGTATCTATAAAAACAAAAACATCGCTCTTGATGGTGGTCATATTTGAAATGTCGGACCAAGGCGCGGGCTGGAAGTAGTCCATTTGTTCTGCAGAGAGAAAATGTGTAAAATGTTTAAAATTAAGGAGACCTATTTTAGCGCTTTTAGGAACCACCTTGATTTACTAGACCAATTAAAACAGTTTTGGAAGTTTGTATCCTTTTTTTTTGTTATGTGGAACTTTATTTATTAACTGGAAAATTGCTCCACACTTAAAACTTAAATACAAAATTATTATAATAATTTAGTAAAAAATTTAGTACACTCTTGGAATTTTACTTTGAACTTTTTTTACTACCAATTTCTAATACTAATTATTCTGTTTTCTACAGCGTCTGTTGCAGCAGCAGCGCCAAGGCAATGGCCAAAAAGCTGGCGGCCAATCCTGCTACGCCGCTATTGCAGCCCATGTTCTGCACCGAAACAATGTAACGCCACTGATCAGGCGTCTGGCAGGCCGCCTCTGTGCAGGAAGAGGTATTGCTGGTGGATGAAGACTGCACCGATAGATACAGCGGTGGACACTGTGTGATGGTATAGTAACCATTGCAGGCACTTGAAAGATCGTAGGTGAAGGATGTGCCGCTCATTTGCGCACAAGTTTGATCTGTGGAGGTGGTGGTAGTGGTGGAGTTCTGCATGGGCCATTCGTAGGTGCGGGATGTGCAGATGGTAAAGGTGCCACCGTTTTGGGATTGTATGCTGACATAACGATTGGCGCCATTGCTAAAGAAGTAATTGGAGGCCAGGCGATAGAAGTTCACAATGCCAGGACGTTCGAATTGGGACATTTGATCGGTGCCATAGCTGGAGACAACCCAGTTGGCGCCACAGCGTGGATTAATAATGCGACGTGGAACTGGCAGGGGTAAGTACAAAGATTAAATAAATTATGTCAAAGTCAAGGATTCGAAGCTATCCTACTTGTTATAATGCGCGTGGCAACGGGTCCAGCTGATGTGGCTACCGTGCTGCCCAAGGTCAGCGAGAAAATATCCTTTGTGGAGTCACGCACGAAACTGTTAAAGCGCGTCATGCTGCCGCCGCCATAGTAGACGAAGCGCAGATCGGGCACCTGTTCATAGAGGTACTGCAGCTCCGTAGTGGCATAGCTAGAGTCACCATCGCTGACGGTGGCTTGGTTGGGTATAATAAGTGCTACCAGGGAGTGACCGCTTAGGCTGGAATTGGTCTGCTCCTCGTTTAGACGTGTCTGGGTCAGATTTTGTATGGTTTGTAGTACCTTGGGCAAATTGAAGCCCTGTGTAACTGTGGGTGCAAAAGATTAGAATGTAGAACTTGGCAGCTTTGGTTGTGCGCAAACTTACATTGATTGTGTGTAGTGTAGTTCCACTTTTGATATACGTCGGTGATATAGTGTGTGGTGTTGACCATAACTGAGCCATCATAGGCGGAGAGTAGGGTAACCGAACTGGCATAGGGATGTATGTTCAGCTGCTGCAGCACATAGCTGTGAAGGATTGGACAAACACTTTAAGTGGTGTTCCTTGAAAAAGCAGCAAATAACTTACGTAACATAGTCCACAATATTGCTGTACTGCCAAGAGGTGTCCAGGAACACATACAAGTTGGTCATGGGCGTTATATAGTCAGCTAGAGTTTGAGTAGTGCTGGCTGAACAGGCCACATCGTTCAAAGATTGAGCTGTAAATAAATGCAGAGAGCAAAGATTCAGCATAGTGGAACACACTTAGCCCAAGTGTCGGAAAGCAGTTCTCTTAGTTGTCTACTACTTAAGCCTAAAGATTTGGCCCCCATTTTTCAAGTGGTTCCTCGACAGCGCTTTGTATTATGAATGTGGGTACTTACGCACATAGGTGACCAGCGCACTGGATGCGGTTTGAGCAAATGTCGCAATCGAAGCTGGTTCTAGGGTTACACGTAGCTGCATTTCACGATCCAGCACCTGGGCAAAGGCGCTTGTCTGTGCGGCCATTTCGGCAGATGGCGCCACATTGGTAAACTGAGTCTGACGGTTGCAGGCCATTATGCCGGAGCCTAGCACGCCTGTTTGTGAGTAGTACATGCGCAGCAGTTGGGACAGCTTTAAGCCAGACGCCGTTGTGCGCCAGCTAACAACGTTTTTGGCCAAGATAAGACCATCCAAGCCACCGCGTATTTCAGCATCAGTTGCCTCCAAGTTGGTGCGCTGTGACAAGAAGTACCAGTGTGGTAACACTGTATCATTCCAGCCGCCTGTGGCGCCTACGGAGGCTGCATTATTGGTCGAAACAGGCACTTGCACCAACGTGACTTCAGCCAGATCGCCGGACAGAGTGGAAGCCCAACGATTGTCAATGCCCACTGTGGCAACCTGTGCTTGAAAGGGACCTTTGCGCGTTGAGGCCAAGGCCAGCAATGTCCTCAGCTGCACTGTTTGCTGTTGCAAGCCGGAAGCTATGCCTGCTATGAGCGTGCCAGCTGAGACTGTGCCCCAGGGCGTGCGTATGACACCATCCTCAACTGGACACTGGCTAGTCGTAGTGTCTGTCTGACCCGCGTAGGCCCAATCTGATTCGTAGTCTAGTTCACCAAACTGCACATAGTTTGAGCCGGGAGAACGTGCTCGTTTTTGACGATTATCCAGCCACTCCACATCGCTAACAAAGTTGTCATCGAGTTCGGAGTTCTTGACCGCACGCGGCAGTCGCTGGGAGCGATACTGGCTCAGCTGATTGCAGACTTGGTTCTCATCGCCGCGTACTCTGGTATCAAAGGTGCTGGAGAGCATGAAATGCAGTGAGCAGCGCTCCTCACGTGTCAGCGTATCGTTGGGAAACGAATTGGCATTGCCGGGTATTAGACGGGACAGCAAGATGCGGAATTTGGGAAATTGAAAACCCGTAGGGCTATAGGGTATGACACCATCAACAGCTGTTATGCCGGGTGCACGTCTGATGCCATCCTGCCGAAAGCGATGCAACAGTGCCACAGACAGTGTGCGTATATCCTGTGTGTAGCCATAAGTGTTCTCCACTTTTTCGATCAAAGAGATCAGCGTGTCGATATTGGCGGGCATGCGATTATCGCGATTCATAAAGTAGGATGTGTTATAGCACTCTACCAGCGAGGGCGGAATTTGGAGCATTATGTTCTCTTGGGCCTGTACGCTGTTCCAGCTGAGGCTCAGGCATAGCCAGAGGCAGACAGCTGCCGCCGTTGTGTATGTTGTTCGCATGGCGAAGATTTGGTTTCGTGGGTCTTGGTGTTTTGGATAGTAACCCAAGTCGTTTGCTTTGATGTAGGGCGCTGTAAATATTTGGAGTAAATTGAATTAGTGGCAGGTTTGGGCAGGTTAGGGCTTGTACATGGCAAACAAATTGGAATTGTTTGTCTTACAACGCGTAATTGTTATCTCTGACCCTGGCCCAAAAATGTCCAAAACGGTTGTGTCACTAAAAATATTTAAAGGGTGTCAACTATTTGTATTTGGTCATAGTAGTGTTCCCTTTGATAAGCCCCAACTAATTTATCTGATGCTTAAATACTTATCAGGCAAGTCTACAAAGTATGATTCCCGTTTGATTTACACTTATGTACTTCGATAATGCCGACTTTGTTATCTTTGAATCAATAAATTTTTGTAATAAAGAGTAAATATTGTTAGCATTATGAATCAGTATAATAATCTATTATATTGGTTTTGCACCTGAATCACTGAAGCTAATTTTTGCTGCCAGTACGCAATATATTCGCTTAAGAGAATAGGGGAAAAATGCTTAAGAGAGATTTCATTTTTACCGGACTACGGCAAAGCTGAAATGAGGGTTATGTGTTTGACCTGTATATATATTTGTACGTCTGTTTCCTTCTATTGTCTAAATCGCTTATAAAAATTTGACAAATGAGTTGTCTTGGCAAATGTTTTGACCGTCTGCGGGTTATAGGCTATGTAACTTCAGATATATCGTGCTCTCTAGAAGAAATATGCTGTTTCGGTATCAGCAGATGTATATTGTTTGAACCTAATTCCCTTCAAAAAAGTAATTTTTGGGTTAACCCCCAAAAAGTAATCTCCTTCTTCTGGCTAGAGCGACACTTCCAGAAAGCATGGTTCCTGAAGGTTCCTTAAAGACTTCCGTCATGCTAAGTGAATTAAATGTTCTACAGAAATACAACAATACTAGCAATGCTCCAAAAGGTACATCTCAAAAAGTAGGCCATATTTGTAGTACTAGAATTAGTCGCAATAATTTTTCTCAAAGCTAGAACTTTAGGTGTATTAAGATTTTATTACTGACAATCTTGATTGGATTTTGTTTTGTTTGCACCGAAAAAATCGGGGCCGCTCGCGTTAGTCACAAATTCAAGAAATTTTTAATTTTCTTGTTATTTTCAAAATACAATTTCTTTATAAATTGCCAATTTAATCTCTCGTTTTATGTTTCCCACCTACTTTTTAGCAATAAACCTCGCGAAAATCATGTTTTCCCATATGGCGCGTTTTGCCTATAGTATATGTGTTATATATGTATGCTAATATTTGTGTCTGTATGAAATCGACTTCGGTTGCTATCGGAAAATAAAAAATAGTTTAAATCTTAACAAATTAAATTATACAATTAATTTAATATTAAATTATTTAATTATTTCGAAATGCAATAATTTTTTCCAATATATGACAACCTTTTCCCATTAGAGTGATTTTGGTTTTGAAAAGGGGTCTAAGGGGTCAACTGTACCTAATTCTACAAATTTTTAACGCTTCGTAGAAACATAATTCTAAAAACAATTTTAATTTTCAATAACGATGTTTTGTATATAAGCAGATGCGGATCCAGGATTTGGTCTTAGGGGAAGTGTTAACCCATTATAAAATTTTGGGAGTTGGTATGGACCTGAAACCCCGTAGATCCACCACTATATATAAGCACAACAGTTTAAACTCAATATCGATCAACATCTCGAAAAAAAGTCATCAAAATTTTGGGAATATTATCTATAAAACTGGATATATTCTCTTTTAAGATAATTTTCTTATTATTTTTTAAATTGATTACAAATATTTTTATTTTCAATAACGATGTTTTGTATATAAGCGGATGCGGATCCAGAATTTGGTCTTAGGGGAGGGGTGTTAACCCATTATACAATTTTGGGGTTGGTATGAGCCTGAAACCCCCGTAGATCCACCACTATATATAAGCACAACAGTTTAAACTCAATATCGATGAACATCTCGCAGAAAAGTCATCAAAATTTTGGGAATATCATCTATAAAACTGGATATATTCTCTTTTAAGATAATCTTTTAATTATTTATTAAATTGATTTAAAATTTGGCGAGGATTTCTAAAATTAATTCAAATTCATAAATAGTTTTAGGGTCAGAGTCAGGCTTTATCAAATGTAGTCATTTGACATTATATACAAAATATGAACTTTTTAAAGAATTAATTAACATTTTAATTTCGATTAATTATGTATTTTGTATTTTTATTGTAAACGGAAGTTGACGTCATCTCTTCGTTGTTAAGAGATTAGTCAGCTACATCTTTCAGACATAGGCAATTCCGATCCAATCGAACATAGCCTGAATGAGTCAGATGCATTACATATGTACATAAGTATATGAGAATTGCTGTACATAACCATGTTATCACTTATCAGTTAGTTATCAGTTCTTATATTTCTAAAAGTATAGTTTGGCACATTGTAGTCGCAATACACGGGGCCCAATGACACCTTAATACCATTAGTTGGTTTCATTTCACAAAGCTTTTGGTCAACAAAGTAACTGCCATATCTTATGGAATTCAAACTATATACAGTATACAAAGTCAGACAGGTGTAACCAACACACTTATAATGGGTATAACATAGTTTTATAAGTTTTTAGTCTCTTCATGCACTATTCATAAGGTTTGCACCGTTCAACGCGTTATTTTTATGAGATCACCGTAAATGCGATTTTAAGGCAAGCCGATAAGATAATGTTTGGTATAGATTTTAGTCACAGTTTGGTGGGGAATTTTCACAAAACTATTTAGGGCGTTTTCTAGGCCTTAAACTGGGAAATTTTTTTATGCACACTTCACTGATTGCTCTGGGAATCTTTATTACTTTATTTTCGACGTTTTTCTAGATTGTTTGTAGCTTTGGAGAAATGTGCCCGACATATATATTATATAGTTAACCGTTTTCACAATTGCTGTTTATTTTTTTGTTTCTTCCGATTTACCTTGTTGCTCCCGATCTATTACTCGTACTGAATTTTTGTTTTTGAGTACACTGCTGCCTCACCCAAAAAGTGCTTATCTAGTGCGGCACATGATATCAGATACTACTTTATCTATAGAAGAGCCTAAGAGAGCTCTCTCTTTGTGCGCTTTAGCTTCGAATACCAATAGGATAGATAAGATAAGATACATATGAAACTGGGTGAATAATGCTCGACATAACAAGTGTTGTGCAAATCAAGTAGAGACTGTTGTTTATAGTTATATAGAGTTGTATTTCGTTTTTTTTTAACCTCTATGAGGTTTATTTGTCTGTGTTGTATTAGTTTGGGTAGAGAAAATGGGAATGCAACCTTAAAATCATTATTTTTTGTTTTCATTAGCTTTTGTATTCAAAAATGGGTACGATAACATTTTGCATGTATAAGGTCAGGTTGAAATGGTATAAAAAGTTATCTGACTAACACTAACAAGATTAAAAATGCAAAGTGAGTAACTCAACTAATTATCAGTTGGGCAAGTTTTGAAACACCAAAACGAACAAATTCTCCGGAATATTTCTTGTAGTATTTTAAGAATTTTAACTTCCGTTCCTATCTACTATTTATCGACTTTTTAGAATTAGTTGGTTTTCAAAAAATAAATAAATTAGATAACGAAAGTTTTTAATAGCCAAAAGTAATAAAATTTTTCAAGGGAATAATTCAAAATTCCAATTTGGGTGATTTTAAGCGATAAATCTATTTTGTAGTTTATTTACCGACTTTAAAAAATTCTGAAAAAACTAAATAATAATAATAATTTAGAAAATTAAATTGAAGAGAAAATAAAAAATATTTCGAGTTTTCTATTTTGCAGAGTTTAATCGATAGTTCTGTTTTATTGAAAATGATTTCTATTTCTTCAGCTATTTATCAACTTTTAAAAAGTTACAAAATTTTTAAAAAATTATTATAACTAAAATTTGTATAAGCCAAAATTTTACAAATCATGCAATTCAATTTAATTTAAAATACTTAAGAGTAAATTTTGTTTTTTATTAATTATTACCAAACTCCAAAAATTTAAAAAAAATTAATGAAAATTAACATTTAAAAAATTTATTTTTTTATTTTTATTTTATAAAAAAATTAATAATGTAAATTTATAAAGTTTTGAAAATATTAATATATTTCAAATTTGTATAAGCCAAACTATGCAACTCAAATTTAAAATTTGTGAAAAATTAAGATTCTTAAAAGTGAAATTTATTTTTTATCGATTCTATACCAACCTTCTAAAATTCGAAAATAGCTAAAAAATTAATAATGTACATTTAAAAATTTTAATGAAATTAAAATTTGTATAAGATAAAAGCTTAAGTTTTTAATTTAAAATAAAATTCTAAAGAGTGGATTTTGTTTTTTTTCGATCTTATATCAAACTTAAAAAATTCAAAAATTCCAAAAAAATTTATAGATAGGACAGTGTAATAGTTAGAAAATTTTGAAAAAATTAATATATTTAAAATTTGCATAAGCTAAAAGTTTAGTTAAAATTTGTGAAAATTAAGATTCTAAAAAGTGTAATTTCTATTTATCGGTTCTATACTAACCTTTAAAAACTCGAAAATTTAAAAAAAATTGATAACGAAAATGTAAATCTAAAAAGTTTTAGAATCCTTTAATTTAGACTTAATTTAAATATGAGAGCACGAAAATATTTTAAATTTTCTATTTTCTAGGTTTTAAGCGATAATTCTATCGTTTGTTCGACTTTTTCAAATTAAAATAAATGAATATAATTTAAATCTGTGTAAGATAGTGTCTTGAAATTATAAAATTCAAAATGAGTTCAAATTTTAGAAACATCAAATATTTCTTAGAAAGTATTTCAATGAGTTTAAATTGTTTTTATCCAATCTATACTGGTTTAAAAAAAATGATTAAATTATTAATATCTTTAAGAAACAACAATTTTGAAATCATCCATACAAAGGTAAAATTTTAGAGTCGTATGTTCTTATAGGACTTACAATTTGAAATGTGAAAGGTTGAAGGAAACTCAAAATTTGTTACCCATGCAAAAGGCGTAGTCATGATAGCCCTTATGTTTTCTTTTACCAAAATGCTTACAATAACCTCGAGAGCTTCATTTATCCGTCTTACCGCCTGTAATAGAACCTGGATCTCAAAGACACAAAAGACTGCAGATACCCAATTTTACCAGAGGGAAGTTTATTGATTCACGACGATATCATGAATGGTTCTAACCTAACGAGCTGATAATATAATTTTCATAAAAAATAAGATTGTCGTCGAGGTCCCTTTGCATATAAACTCCATCTGAATCCAACTAAAAGTGTAGAGAACAAGTCTACTTCAACTTCGTCTTGCACTGGCTTAAAAATCTCAAATCAAAATTAACCGCTTATTAAAATTGCATTCAGTAATATGACAAGAGACGCCTACTTAGCCATTAAATCATTCTGGGCCTGCAATTTGCAACGCGAAAATGAAATTATGCAACAAGGCGGCAGAATGTCTCATCATTTAATTTTGCAACGTCGAAGACAATAAAACAATTTGCGGCGGGCAGCGAAGTTTGCCTGACAACGTTGCCGCATGTCTGGGACGCTGTGACGTCACGACGTCAAGGAATATAAAATGCACGACGAGCTGCGGTTTTTGTAGCATTCAGCACCCACAGCATCGCTGGCAGGGAGTGTTGGAGAGGGATCTGGTAGAAGGAGCTCTTGGGCTGCGACAAATTAATGCTAAACCGCATGTTGACTTAACGTCCTGTTTCTGTCAACAAAAATGTCGCGCTCTGTCTGCACTGATTTCGCATTTTATGTTTCCTCACTTGCAAAACAACAAAAATCACGTTCGTGTTTTTTTTTCCTACATCATATTTTATGCATGAATTAATATTTAATGCAAAAGGTGCCAGAAAACGCTGCCTGGCAACGCCAAAAGCAACAACACGAAATAAAATTGGTATAAAAAAAAGTGTTGGCCAAGTCCTTCGGCAGCAGGAGTAGATGTAGCCAGAGAACTCACTTTAATTTACCAAATGTCAAAATATTTTGCAAAAAGTCTAGAAATCCTTTTGCAGAGCCAAACATAAATTGTGGCCCAAACACCGACTCCAGGATAATACAATGTACTTGCCATTGTAACATTTTTTTAATAATCTAAAAGTCTTTTGAATGCCACTACTTCCATAACCAAGAAAAGATATGCCAAAAAATTGCAAGCAAAATAAAAATTCATCAATTTATTTATGCGACTTGTTTTTATTTCGGCGCAAAGGACAACCCCCGAAGTAGGCAACATTTTATGCAGAGAGTTGCTATTGCTTCAAAACAAATTTAAGCACAAAAGATCCTTTGTTTAACTGACTAGAATAGGATATGGGATATCTGTTGTGGGTGGAGGTGTTGTAAGCAGTCAGTTGCTTAAAGGAATGTGATTGTGTGAAATTTCAGGACATTTTTGAGATAGTGGCAATGTGCAATATGCTGCTAACAATTTAAAATTTGTCTTAACTTATGAGCACATGATTTATCTTATGAGCTTGAATCTGCTCAGTGCCGCATTCAATATGCGGGGCGCCCAAGGGCCGGTTATATTGTGCTAATCTTATTGTGAAATAATTTTAATTTTGATTACTCAGTCATTGGATATATACGAAATTTTTAGCTTTTCACTCTTTAATTATACACACAAATAAGAAAGGGGCTACAAGGATGCCTTCAGAAAAGGCAGCAGATGTCGATAGCTACACCCTTTTCTAAAAATTGAGCAGAAAATTTAAGAAAGGGTCTACCTGGATAAGGTACTTGAAATTTTCTCCAGCGATTTAAAAGAATAATTTTGATGCTTTTCGATGCATAATGCAAAATAATACATTGTATTCGTCAAGACTTCAGGTTTTAAACTTAATTTAAAAAAAAAGCGTGTTTTCCGTTTTTATTTATTTGTTTCAGTTTAGCTCAGTCTAGACGAGTTATATTTTTGTACCAATTTTTTTTTAATCTAAGTTCGTATAGGGCTATTGTAATAAAATATATATAATTTTTTTTTAACGAACATACAAAATTTGTATATTATTTTTTGGAAGTTTCTAAAATATGGTAATATTGAATTTTTTTTAGACTATTTAAAAAAAAAGATTAAAATGAAAGTTTCTTATTCTTTTGTTTGTTTGTGAATAATGTTAATCACCATTTTTTTTAATTTCGTGTGATATGTCATGAACCACAATTGTTTTGGTGAAGACAGTGCTAAATTTATACGATCTTCATATTTGTATAAATAATGAATCATGTCGATATTGGTGTAATAATGTTATAAAAATATGGCGAATGTAACAGTTGGTTGTTAATGTCTTTAGGATACCTTTTACAAAAGTATGAATACAAGTCGATTTCTTTATAAAATTAATAATAGAAGAATTTTTATGCAATGATTTATTGAATGACCGATCATTTCTATGGGATTTTTATGGTGAAAAAAATAGATTTATTCTGTTGGTAAATATAAAAATATGAACGTGACACAACATGAGATTTGGAATTATTTTCATTAAATTATGCAAAAGACCCTTTGCGAGCATATTATTATATATTATCATCTGTTTCTTAACTTTCAAAAAACCTAATTAAATCTAATCGGGTTTAATCTAACCAAAGGAAACATAGTCATTTTACCAAATCACCTTACCGTATCAAACCGATTTTGCCATGGCAAATCCAAATTTGGTTCCAAACTTGAATTCTGATTGAGAAGTTGAAGAGGCAGGCTTTCTTGAAAAATGTCGATTTTGATTCCTTACAATCTCTGCGTTCATCTTCATTTTAAATTGAGATATAAAATTCTGGGATAAAATAAAAATTGTTATAAAATTTAAAAAAATATTTTGTTTTTATATCAATCCTTTTGAGTTTCCCCAGTCGAAAGCTCAAAAAAAACATCAACATGCGCAAATCTCCTCTCAAATATCAAATTTAAGTTCTCAAATTGTACCGAAAATATAATTTTTCGAATTCTTTAGCCATATTAAAAAGATATATGAAATAAATATTGATAGGATTAACTTCTTTCAAACTATTATTAGCGGTTTATGGTAAACGAATTTTTTTTATAATAAAAATTATACATAAATTATTAGAGCTTAATTTTTCCATAAATACTACTATTATATTTTCGAATTTTTCGCGAAATAAAAAAGTTAAAGAAATAAATGATTTATAAAATTTAATTCTTTCAAATTATGTTTATGGGCTTTTATATAAAAAATATATTTTTTTATTAAACAAATTTTATCGAAATTATGAGAAATTAATTTTTGAATAAATCCTACCATTATATTTTCGAATTTTTCTAGAAATAAAATAAAATTTTAAGATTTAAATATTTATAGAATTTACTTCTTTCAAACTACATATTTTTATCTGTTTTTATATAAAATGTATAATTTTTTTTTTAATTAAAATTGAAACCCCCAAAAAGTCTTTAAATAAAATTTTTTTGTCATGATTTAATGAAAAAAATGAACATTTAGGCACCCGCTCGTTCCTTGTTATGTAGGGCCCCTGACAATGGCGCCCAGGCCGCTGATTCATGCTTAAATCCGGCCCTGCACTTTTTCTAACACTCCCTTGGGCATAAAACTCTCTCCTAAGCCAAGTGTTGCATTTGCACTTTTAGGGGCCACACAATGCGACAAACAACAACAACAAGCATTTAAATATAAACATAAACACGGACTGCAAATGAAAATGTCATGCAACCAATTGGCAACACCACTGACCCCTGTCCAGGAGGCAACAAACGACAGTCGTTGAGTGCAGGGCCTGAGCCTCCGCTCCATTTGGTGGTTGTATTGTGTTGCAGGACAACAGGCATAGGTACATTGTCAGGCCTCTCGTTCCTAGGAGGATAACAACAGCAACAATGCAGTCGGAAAACGCCCCTGGGGGACGAAAGTAAGCCGTCAAGCAAAACCGGTTGCTGGGCAGGCAGAAAGAGGGTCCTTTGGTAGGGCACGCGTGAGCACGAGCGTGAGCTGCTAATTTCGTTGGTAATGGAACTGGTTCAATGCATTGGGAATGACCTCAGGTCAGCTTTAATGTTGCGTTAAATTAGACAAGGGGACTTGGGCATGTTCCGCCACACTTTACAAATTGACCAATCTTGTTTGCATAGCCCGATGTATGAAATAATCGCATAAACGGAAGGTATTAAAGTGGTCAGCCAATTTGGTGTTTGGACGCGGTTGGTGGTCAGTTGGTTCTTGTCAGGAGTTAATTGTATGTGATGTGACATGTATGCAAATGTTTAAGCATATGCTAATATGCTTATGAAGTGGACTATTGGACAATGGACCAACCGGTTTGAGCAACAAGCTGAGGCAGAAGGAAGTGCCTTTGAAAAGGAATTCTGCGCTGTTTTGACAAAAGTCAGCAAAGCAAAAAATGGGGGAAAAAAAAGTTTAGTGATAGCAGTGGGCAGGGTACGACTTTTAGATACTCTATATCTTTTCAATTTCCCCGATTTTTAATCAAGTTAAAATATTAAATTTAGAAGGACGGTTCCTTTTAATAAAGAAATTTAGAAGGCCTAGAGTGAAAGAGAGCAACTTTGGTCTTGTAGCTTCAAAAGTTCTTAAAAAATTTTAATAAAATTCTTTTAAATTTAATTTTTAAAGGAATGTTTGGGAAAAAATCGCAAATATTTTTTATTGTAAGGAGTGGCCAATTTAAGGAAAAAAAAATTCCCGCAAAGAACAAGAATACGATACGTCCCATAACTTCAAGCTTCTAGCCTCTATGGTGCTTCATATCTCTTGGAAATACGGATAGATGTCAGTGCAATAACAAAATAAAAGCTTTAACTTATCATCCTGAACATCTTGGGATGTTCCGATGGAAACTATCCCAGTCGGACCACTGATGTTGATATGCGAATCACGCAGGGTGCGGAGCCCCTTAGTCGAAATAAGTTTTTTAGGCTGCTACTCATTAGCTTTTACCAAAAAATTTATAAAATATATAGTTCTAAATTCTTTGCTTCACCATAACTGTTACATATACAATTTGTATTTTTCCACTGATTCAATATACCCCTTAAAACTTATACGTAGTGTATCAAAAAAGAATACTGAAGTATCATTTGCGTGCCTCATAGAAAAATCACTCAGACGCAAGCGTAACAGGAGAGGGCCTTGGAAAATCTAGAAAAAAAGCAATGAAAACAGAGGCAGAGTAGCAAAAAAAAAAAGAAGAAAATTGAAAATAATTCATTTCAAATGAAAGCTGATACTTGAAGGGGGCATGGCTGGCAGACGAAAACCTAAAAAAGTAAAAACAAAACAAAGTTTTTTGCAAAAAAAATCAAAATAAAATTAAAAACTTTTCATCTTCAGCTTTGTTTTCAGTGCATTCGTTGAGTTCGTATTTATTTTCTGTGCTTTCTATTTCAGCGCATATTTTATGAGATTTTTCTGTTTTTCATTTTAACTGCTATTTTGTAATTATAATTTTATTTTTATGTTTGCTACTAATTAGGATCGCGTAGTTGATACCCTTTCATATGGTAGAGATGTAAGTAGAAAAAGTGATAAATGAGCAGCAGAAACTATGCGGACTTCAAGTGAGGGTAATAACATATATATAATAAAATATATTTAAAAATAGAAATGCGAAAACATTAACAGCTAAAATTTTAATAAATATGACTTATTTTAAAGTTTAATAAAAACACAGCTGAGCAGCTGATGCTTAACTAAAGAGCATTCCCAAGTCGTTGTTTTTATTTACTTCAAAGTAGTTACATTTTATGCATTTGAGAGTAATTTTAGTTGTAGTGGAATGCTGATCAACGAACCGTTTAATAATCAAGATGACTAAAATAAAATTAAAAGTAATATAATACCATGACTAACAGATATTTTTTAAAACTTTATTTCTAGGCATTAAAATTAATTAGATTACATTTTTATTGTGTTTTACATAAAATTCGAACTACATAAGTTAATT
This sequence comes from Chymomyza amoena, assembly GCA_037043745.1. Taxonomy (NCBI): domain Eukaryota; kingdom Metazoa; phylum Arthropoda; class Insecta; order Diptera; family Drosophilidae; genus Chymomyza; species Chymomyza amoena. The sequence continues at coordinate 187,565 of JBAMAX010002982.1, forward strand.
CGATTTCAGAGATTTAAAATATCGCCAAAATATAATAACTTATTTATTATTTACGAATTAAATTGGGTTGGGTTTATCTTGTCTTATCTTATTTCATAGACTGTTTCTAGGCAATTATTGTTATCTAAATTCGGTAGACTGATTCCATGTGAATTTTGTTTAACTAAAAATAATTAAGGAATGACGTAGGTGATAAAACCTAATGACATAGAAAATGTCATTCTTAAATTTTAAGATTGCAGTTAATTGTTTTCCACCACAAACACAAGATTATGCCCATTGCTGTGGATTAAGGGTTAAGGCTAGTGAAGCAGTGGAACTATTTTTATACCCTGTACCGTATGGTACCAAAGGTATATTAAGTTTGTTCAAGCCGAAAATGTATGTAACATATAGAAGGAGACGTCGGAGACACCCCAAAGTTACCTAATATATGATCAGGGTGAATAGAGAAGTCGATGTACCCATGTCCGTCTGTCCGTCTGTCTGTCTGTCCGTCTGTCCGTGTGAACGCCTAGATCTCAGAGATGGTAGAGCTAGAGTTACCAAACTTTCACATTAGATCCCATAATAATCCATAGGAGACAAGTTTATTTTATTTTTTTGATATCGGGAATAAATTATATAGCTCCCATGGGGTGTTTGAGACGACCTCGACAAAAAAAAAGTTTTAGATGAATAATTCGTTTGTTTATGAAGATATCGTAACCAAATTTGGTATTCGAAAGTTTTTTTATAGTTCCCAATCACTGTACCAAATTTTATCAAAATCGGTTGACTATATCATATAGCTCCCATAGGACCGATCGGCCAAAATAACTTTTTTAAAGAAAAATTCGCTAAATTTCGTTTTTTAATAAAGATATCGTAACCAGATTTGGCGTTTGGAAATTTTTAGAGCACTTAAGCAATGTGCCAATTTTGAACAAAATCGGTTGACTATATCATATAGCTCCCATAGGTCCGATCTTCCAAAAAATCGATTTTTTAACAAAATTTGTTGTGTTTCGTTTGTTTGTTAAGATATTGGGACCAAATTTGACATTAGTGAGTATTTTATAGTTCCTAAGCACTGTACTAAATTTAATCCAAATCTGTTGACTAGATGATATAGCTCCCATAGGACCAATCGGTCCAAAAACACGTTTTTTATACAAAATTCGATGTGTTTTGTTTGTTTGTAAAGATATTTAAAATAAATTTGGCATTCATATCTTTTTTAAGGTATTTAAGCACTGTGTCAAATTTTATTGAAATCGGTTGACTATATCATATAGCTCCCATAGGAACGATCGGTCAAAAAAAAATTTTTGCTTAAAAATTCTTCTGTTTTTGGTTTTTTGTGAAGAAATCGGACTTTATTACAAGCTAGTGGTACAGGGTATCCTAAAGTCGTCCACGCCCGACCTTACGTCCGCCATTGTTTTTATATAGTATTAAATCAAGTAATAATTTGTTTTTTTTTTAAATATTATATATATATAGGGGCTATCGACCCCTGCTCGCTTCGTCCACTAACCGCAAGCGGCCTAGGGGGGCCCCCTTGAAATTAAATTACTTCTTCTACTTCTCATACCTCTTATTTGATGCTTTACGCATCTGTTCTCGCTTGCGCTATTTTCTATTCAATCAAATTCAACTTCTTTCTACCAATTTCGCTAAATTCCTTACCTTATAAAAACATGAGAAAAAAAAACATGAGAAATAAATATCTTCTGCTATACACATAACATGTTCTTTCTTTCACAAAAAATGAAAAAAATATATAATAGAGGGATACTATTATTAGGTATATAAAATAATAAATAAATAATTTGACATAATTAAATTACATTAAAATTATTTATATAATATATACAATATAATTTTATAAAAATTGTTTAATAAAGACATTTTTCAATTAATTTTACGAGCAAAAAGCTTTTCTTTCACTTGAAAAAATATTAAATATAATTTTTTTTTTAGCTTTTTTGTTGTTTAATGAATGAAACTTGAGAGCTTATTGATCTTCACGTTTGCATGTTTGATCGTTAATTCCATTTGTGAAAGAAGTTTAAATTACTTTTATATTTTAAAATTAAAAAATTGGTATTAATTTGTTTAAAAATAATAAAAAATTATTAAGTCCAATTCGTTTTTAAAAATTCGTTTTTGTTTTAAATTTGTTTTATTTCTCTACAAAATTGCCATACTGGATAATCCTCCACATTCACATTAATTGTTCCCGAGATATAGCTTGAAGCTTGAATGCTTTGATTTGAAAATTTAATAAGAATTTGTCTTGCACTTGCGTTGCACTCTGAACACTTTATCTCGTGATGGGTTTGTTGTACGAATAAAGGTATATACCGATTTTGTAGAGAATTTTAGAACAATGAGAATTATTTAAAAGTACTGATAAAAGGTTATTCGCAAAAAACCGATTTTTGTGACCTTTGACCTTAAATATCTGGTGACAGGGTCATGATACTCATTGGTACTTTTAAAGTTCATCTTAAAATGTCAAAACCAATATTCATGTCAAGTTTAAACTTATTATCTATCAATTCCAAAGAGTTATGCTTTTGTGTCATTTTTTGATGACTGTTTACTATGGCGAAAATGCGAGGTGCCATCACAAAAATAAGCATAACTTCTACAGTTCTGTGGTTACTGTGTAAAAATCATCAAAATCGGAAAAGGTCGCCAAAAAAGTGGCCCGCTTCACTTATTTTCGCCGATATTCACTATATTCATGGAGCTATTTCTTTTTTCCCATTTTTGCTTTTGATAAAAATACTTTGCAAAATATCGTAAGAGTTTGAAATTTTGGGTGGAATTTGTTAATACATTATGTTGCCTAATTTCTGCAGATTTTACATTTTCATCTTTCAACATTCATCTGCGAAGTTGCATGTTATTTAATGAAGTCTTAGAAATATTATGCAATAAATAAACCCATAAATATAATATTTATAGCTAAATAAGAAGCATCCCATCATCTGCAAAAACCACATATCGGCTTTACCTTTACAAACTCATACCCTCCTAATTTTACATTCAGAAACGTTTCCTTTAAATCATAAGTTGCCAAGTACCACCTTCAACATGTTTGTTTGTCTGTGTGATATGTTTCACAAAATCCGAGTCAACATCAACAACGTGTAAAACCAGAACTCCCAATCCTCTCCTCACTCCTGCCGGAGCAACCACACAATCTGACGCATTTGTCTGTGCGTACATAATTTCTTTTTTATTTGATGCTCCAACAGTTTTCAGTCAAATAAGCGGCAACTCCATAGACAGACACCCGTAAGCCTATACACCTCTAGAAAAGTGCTTTTCTTTTTCTTTTTGTAGAATTATCTACCTAGATAAAAAATAAAGTATGCAATGTCTTTTTAATCGAGCGCAACATTTATTGCCATATTACGTATACGTAAAAAGTTTACGCTTTGCTGCGTGCCTTGTTCAATTGTGCGAAAAGTTGGCAAAGTCGAAGCATGTGTTTACTTTGCAGGTTACTGCTTGTAAGAGAGTTTTGACAGACTTGGATGGATGCAGGACGCAGGACGTCAAGTGGTGTTGGTAGAGCTTAAGTTATTTTCGCTTGAAAATTTAAGCTGGAGATTGTTTGAAAGCGGATTATTTAATTTTACTGGTACATGTATATTTGAGGATTTGGCATTTGGGAAATTTTCATTTTTATAATATTTTTCGGAAATTTTTTTTTTTAATATTTTGTTCAATCAATGTACAATAAATTTTGATCTTCACATTTTACATTTAAGTTCAATTCACTTTATGAAGTCCTAACTAAAGTGATGCTAAACTTGCATAAGAAATCATATTTGCAAACTATCACATTCCGTAACCCACTTGACTGTTATCCTAAACAAAAAGCATCTTAATCAAATCTTTAGAGTTCAGCCTTACTCAACAATAGTCTGACAAATGTCGCCCCGAGACAAGGAGCAGACTTGTTCCCATATGCAACATCCAAATTCTGGAAAACTGCACACGCTTGGATGTGCAGGACCGGTGACCACAAAGCAGATACAATCCCCACCAGACTCAAATCACACACTCAGACACAGGACACCCAAAAGAATATCACAAGTAATGTGAAGTATTCTTAAGGCAAAACTCTAGGAAAATATTTATGCTGACTGTGCGCCAAGAGTTGATGAAATGCTTAAAGAAAATCATGACATTTTATTTGGATACCCTGTAAATACATATATGTGGGGCATATCAGCTTTACTGAAGTTTATTAAAGGGGTCAAACAAAATCATAAATAGAATCCTATGGAAACCAAGCATCGAGATACTACGACAGACTAGGAGGGAAATCTTCCCTGTCTAGACTTAAAGTTCAGGTTTTTAAGAAAATTAAGAAGAAATTTTTTCTTGATTTTCGTTTGTCAGCAGAATAAGAACTAGAAATGAAACAAAGTTATATTTTTAGAAAACCCAACTGATATGATGGACCCAGTTGTACCTTTATGAAAGAACCTTTATAAAAAAAGTTGGCATCACATTTTAAAATCTTTTTCCTGGTCCCATTGAATCAACCATTATATCAAAGCTTCGAGATTTTTTTAGAATTTTAATAATAATTCTAAATACAGGTGCATAATAAACACAAGTAAATAATATTTGTGGCTAGAGACAGAACCCAAATTACATGATCCGTTCAGAAGGTGGGGGATCTTGAAAATACCACGCTGGGATACTTGACCGGGGGGGACGGGAGTAAACGTTTATGTCACGTATATACTACGATTTGTCATCAAGGGGGAAAGGATTTAAAAAATTGGGTTACGTAATTTGGGTAAGGCCCCTTAGACAACATCTGCTGATCCCCCGTTTCCCTTCTCTTCATCCTTACTTTATATCAAAAACTTAACAATAAGCTTTACAGAGTATCTTAAAGTCTCATTATTTCTTCACTCACATTCCAAGTAGTTGAACCTTTTGCATTCTCTGCAGCAAGTTGATCCGTATATCAGTTGCTTGTCAGGCCGTAAGTCGATGGATAACGACATATGCCGGGCACATGGGTCGTCCGACCGCAAATCAAACTATATGCCAAAGTTTTAGTCCCAACTCCGGCAACATGTGATAAGTTTATTGTCTTGCCGCATGACGCACCTACTCATACTCACACCTAACGAGGCCAAGACAAAAAAGGTCTAAGCCAACTCAAAAATATCACATTTCATAAATTTTTGGCAAAACAACAGAAATATGTTTTCTTGGTCTATAAATTAAGTTGTCTCGCCCACAAATATTAATTGCCTAATTAGCATATGCGACTGACATGACGACAAGGACAAGGACAAGACCATGTGGGGAAGGCTAGCCAGAAAAAGGGACAATAGCCAGTTGACATTGGAGTAAGGGCGTGCAGCACGTGGAGCTCGATTTCTTTAAGGATTTTGTGTCCCAAGGCGAGCCATGTGAGTGTGGGACAGAAGGTTGTGGAGCAGAGCTCACATATTGGCATAAGCACACGTGACTTTGTTTGTTTTTGGGGTATTTGTAGATACATCATTTACTATTAATCTGGGGACTGCCCAAGGAACAAATCAGTTGGAAGATTGGAGAACTTTGTACGAAGCTCATGTATCAAGTAACTTTGGAAATCATTGCTTTGGCCTAGTATCCAAAGGTCCAGGAATACATTAAGGCAGTCCCTAATTTTATCTATCATCTTATGTGCCAATATCTCAAAATTTCATCCTTCTTCGAAAAAATCTAAATTGTTTTAAGTCGGGATATATTTTTCTTTAAAGCTCACAACTCTTACCACCTCAACTCACTTCAAAGTACATGATATTAGTCGTTCATCCCGCCGAGTCCTTTCATTTCGACTCACACATATGTATGTCGCTTCCACTTTCTTTTCACTCAGAATTTGACATGCACGCATCATCCTTATCAAGCAGTGCTTTTGTTTTGTATCTGGCTACCGGCGTGTCCTTCGTCTATTTGCATTTGGTAAAAATATATGTATACACAGGATACGCTGTCATAATTAAGGGGTTGTTATTCATTTTGCGCCTTAATTGTTGTTCTTGCCTTTGTTCCAGTTTTTATTTATTTTTTTTCTGTAAATTTCTTTTTTGGGATGTTTTGAATGTAGGTTATCGATTTTCAGCTCCTTTTGCAGCTCAGCATTTAAATTTTCTGCCAAAAAAATGCTTAAAAACGTTTTAAGCATGTTTCTAGGTACTTAGTCACAGAGTCATCAGTGTATTCGCTTAAGATTTGGATATGATTCCTTCTTGTGCATTCAACTCAACGCCAGACATACTCGAAATCCGCTTTCTTAAAAAAGTTTACTCAATTTGGCTTCAATGCATCCCAACAATGCGCCCGAGAAGGCAGCATGGTAGTGGGTTTCCGCGTAAGGTGCTTAACGAAACTTATAAGGAGCAAGCAGGAGGACATATATGCACTATACTGGGACGAAATTATCGGCATAGGATGCGAGAATTGTACAGAAAAAAGTTTTGAGGTAGGGTGCAATAAGTATGCATGTATAGAAATGTGCCTAGGATTGATTGTCAAAATCAAAGGAGACTTGCTTGATATTAAAAAGTATTGAAAATCTCTAGATACTAAATTTAACTTACTTTCTTACGAGGGCTGACTTGTTAGTTTTGAAAATAGCGGAAAAAAACGAACCTTTTTTGAAAGTGATTTTGTTGTTTGCTTAAGGATTAAGGAATTATGAAACTCCACTATAAAAAAATAGTGGGATTTTTATGTGCTTTTATCAAAATATTTTTCTGGATTGATAAATCTTTACTTACTAATCCGTTCTGAACACAGATTTCTATCCCGTTATAAGGAGAATGAAACGCAAAGCTTGACTTGGAGAGACACTGCAGCTGCCTGGTTCTTTAAACTTTGCCAGGCTTACGGCACTATCGCAATTTTTGAAAAATTCCCTTTGAGTACTGACTGGGTTACTTACGTGTTTGTCTTACTTAGTCTATAGGCCAAGCATATTATCGGTTCCTGTAACTTATCGAAGTTCAAGAAAATATCCCAATTGGGCAAAAAATTCCCTAAGAACACTATCGACCAACAGCTCCTTTGATTCTATAACTTGGATAGGTTTAAGAAAATATCACAATTGTGCAAGAATTCTCTTAGAATGCTTATTGGGATATTTACGGGACACTATAGGCCAACCATCTCATCGGTTCATGTAATTCCGATAGGTTCAAGAAAATATCCCAATTTTGTATAAATTTCCTTAGGATACTGACTGGGTTAGTTAGAGGCAACTACAGGTCAAGCAACTTCTCGGTTCCTTTTCCCATGGTATTCTGTCTGGGTTACTAACGCAAAATTGGATATTCAGGCAACACATGAGGGAAAATTAATTTGCAGTATATACTATATAAGTTTTGCCGAGGAAATCTCCCAACAGATACAATCTGAATATTGCGCTCTAACCGGAACGATGATATCCATTATTAGCAAGCTACGAATCTCGATGCAAGCTACCACTGGGCTGGAAGTTAAAAACTGAATTCATCTGAAATTGGTATGTTCCGACTGATTCCTTTCTACTTGCTTTACGAAATTTTAGAAAACTACGCGGGAGCAAGTTCTCATCATTTAAAATCATATTCCTAAACGCACCCAAGCTACCTATCTTTGCCAGCTTTTAAGCCCTAGAGCAGGCAACATTAAAGCTTTTCCTTTTGAAGTAGCGCACAAACCAAACCAACTTACAGAGTACTCTTCTCTCCCGGGAGCAACATTTCAGCAGAATTTATCAAAAAATACAAAAAAAAAACTAACAAATAAATAAGAAAAACTGCATTTAAAAACTCAAAAAGTGGAAAAACTTGCTTTGCCTCAAGTGGGCAAAAAAGGCAAGAAAAAAATTGTGGTATATGCCCAGAGTACACATAGTACAAAAGTCTAGAATATGTATGGGTGTGTCTGCGCTTATACGACGAGTATCCTTCATCATTTCCACTGTTTGTTGTTGTTGTTGACGGTTGATGAAGAGCCGCAGCAGCTGTAGCTGCAATTTTCAACTCTTCTCAAAAATATATAAAAATTTATATATATTTTTTTTTTCGTGCAATATACAAAGCAGCCGCCTTAGGTTCCAGCTGCTACCCCCAAATCCCAGCCATTTGCTTTAGTTTTTCTCAGTCGAGTGGCAAAAGTTAATGGATTGTTAGCTTGCGGTTTCCTTGGTACGCGGCACAGACCACTGCTCCGCTCCATACAATCTCACTGGCTGCAATTAAAACGCGTGGATACTTCAAAATTATGCGCTCCACATCTTTGCAGAACTTGTGCTTCAAGTTGAAGTTGTACTAGAATCGTGCTTCGTTTGCAGTTAATGAAATTGTTATAAGCCTTCTTGGCTGTAATCATAATTTTTCTCCTAGAGCCGCAGCTGTGAGCACACATATCCTTAAAAGAGAAGACACCCCCCAAGTACAACACATACTTAACAGCGTAGTATGTTTTATTTGCAAAAGTTTTGTTTTTTGGCCGAATTGCTTGGGATTTTTTTTCTTTTGCTTGGGATGTTGCCTGCGGATTTGTGGAGGAGAGGGACTGGGTTGTATGCAAAGCCGCATGTGAAAGTCGCCAAAGTTTTGGCAGCAACTCCCTGAGTAGGGAAACAAAATGTTTGTTTTTGCTTGTGGAGCAGCGCATACAGTTTTTGCGTCAAGTGAAGTATTCACAGCATCATTATGAAGTGATTATCTTGTCGAGAACCAAGATACGATACAGCACAGGGAACTTAATTTTAAGTGATTTAAATAACTTGATAAGAGGGTTGGCTTTTGGGTTTTGGGAGCAATCAATGCAAGTGCTGCCAAGTTTAATTTGGAATATCAGAGATTACAAATAATCTGAATTAAATACGGTCACATTTTTTTTTTCACAGATAATTGATGTTATTACGAGTAAAAGAAGAACTAGATGAATTTCGTTAAAGCCGAATTATGGACAACCTTTTTTTTTACCGAAGTGTACGATGAGTACGTGGAGATGTCAGACATCATCAAAAGTTACCTAAAGTTTATTCAGGGTGACTGAAAAAATGTATGTTCCCACGTTCGTTTGTCTGTCAGTCCGTCTATCTGTCTGTATGAACACCTAGGTCTAAGAAATAGTAAGAGCTGTAAGATTAGATCCTTTATTATCCCACGGGAGACAAATTTATTTATTTTTTTGATATCGGGGTTATATTGTATAGCACCCATAAGGGAAGAAGACCTAGAATAAAGGTTTTAGACTTTTTATTCAAAGCCGTCTTTGAGGACTGTTGCAAAATTCGTTAAAATCCACAGCTTTGTTAATTTGTTAAAGAGCTATATTTACCGACATCGGTTTTTGAAGTGAAATACGAAAAATTCTTATAATGATTTCTGGAACTCCGCATCTTCTTACACGTAAATAGTTCCAGATTAAAACAGTTTTCAATACTAAAAATAAAAATCTTTCAACCCATAAGTATTGTCGCCATCATTTCCATAAGCAATAGGGTAATGGATACTTATCAGATAACTGAACTGTAGATGGTCTATCTGCATTAGAGACAATCTCTAATTTCTTAACACTCACCCAATTTTTTTATTACAAAGTACAGAGAAAGATAACTTTTACTAAAGGCATCCTTTTTAAAAATTACCACATATGTTCCAGAAAATCTTTTACCGGCAAAACCCTTCTGGTAGCTTCCTCTTTTCACCTTTAATTTACATATGAATATGTAGTGCATAAGAGATATCCTTGCTGCGAACAACCCCCTTAACCCTTTGCTTGTTCGAAATTTGTCCCAAACTAAACGGATGCTGCACAGCACAAACAGCTGTTTCATATGCGAGCTCATCAGGATTAGGCTCTAAAAAAATAACGAAAAACTATCGCTGAGCATGTAAATTTAAATATTTAATAAGCAAGGAATGAATATCTACCAGCTATCTGGTGGTGCTCATTGCGATCTACATCAATTGATAGAACTCAGCTGAGGGGTTTGCACCCCTTGCCATATGCTCATGCTAATGCTAGACAGGATGTCGTGTGCGTGCCTTACAATAGAAAATGGTTTGATATGCAGAACGTTTGCCCCCAAAAAAAGGTTGCGTCTTGGAAATATTCGATAAGCAGCTCTAATAAAACTTTGAGCAAACAGCACTCATACACATGTCGTTGACCACAGGACATTAGTACAGTGTTTGTGTGTATGTGTGTAAAGGAACCTTTTGGGGCATGATTAATGAAGTGTTGACCAAATCAAAATTAATGCAAACTTTTGCTGATAAGAAATGAAAGGACACAAAATCCCAAGTCAAGCATGTCATGCATGTAGAGAGTTGGCAGTGAAGATTGGGGCACAACATGTGCTAAGTGGCATGTGGTCAAATGGGCACAAGTTGTAGGTTATGGTTGCTTTGGCTGTGGCTGTGCTGACGGACGCTGGACAAGATGTGGACCTTGTGAAAATAGTTTCAATTTACGCCTTATGAGCAAACATTCATCAAATGCGTTTTTGCTGCCGTAACAGAAATGTAAAATGTCAAAAATACACATACACGTGTATAACAGACAGTGGCGTAGGCAACGGGTTCATTCTGGGGTTTTTAAGGCGCTCTCTTATAACAGACTAAACGTTTGATACATACCGCTCGTGTTAAATACCACACTAATTGTAAAATTTATACCCCCTTAACTTTTTTTGACTACACCCCTGCCCTCATACACAGAAATATATTGAAAAGTTGTACAGCTGTTGTGTGTGCGTGAGTGCAACCCTTTTTTAGGCCAAAATGGGTTAACTGTCCGGTTACGAGTTAGAGCGAGTGTCCGGTTTTGGAATAATTAATCACAGGCTCACATGCGATTTGTAAAGTTAATTGCCGTAGCGAAAAACCCACGCCAAAAAACCCAAAAAGGGTTTTCGAGTCATTTTGGTTCTGGAACGCTTTGTCGGCGTAAAGCGTTCCAACCAACCTACGCTTAAGTGCTCTGCTTGTCTCCAATTACTGACAGTTTATCACATACTCTCAAAGTGTCCTGTATCCTAGAGTTGGACACTGCGTTGTTTAAGCATTTCTTATTCATGGCAAAGCTATCCAACTCTTTCCACATTAGACCCAACTATACAACACGTCAACAAGCTAAGGTTGCTATTGACAGGAGTAGCATGAAGCTTCGTCCTTGTTGGAGACTCCAATGCACTGCCATATTTGCTGACATTTTGTTTAAAATGTGCACGCGGTTGTTCGCCTCAATGCTCGGAGCAGTGACAGTCAGTTATCCTTATGCTTCACTTAATACAAACGCTTCAGATAGTGCATGCACATCCTTTGGCTGCGGTACACTGAGAAACATTTTTTTCTATGTAAAAACTTTTACAGTGAGTTAAAGCAATTAGACTGAGATGCAATTTTGGAACCATCTACTGGCGGTGGGATAACTGATGAAAAGGATATGGTTACTGCAAACGCGATATAGCCAATCCCTTGAAGGACTGAGCATACCTAGTCTATCATATTTTTGTTGACAAATGTATTTCTATGTTTTTCTTCGGTAGCCTTAGTCTTTGGTCACTCCTATATCGTTTTTATTAATAAAATATCTCTTAATAGAGAATAAAATAACCTTATCATAAATTTCCTAGATATTTTATGCGTCAAGCCTATCTTGAATCAGAATTTTTGGATAAACATTTCAGTAATATTAAAAAAGTCTCAAAGGCTGCCGAAGTCATTGGAATGTAAATGTTCCGGAACGAAAATGTCCAGATCGATTTATTTAAAGTGCATTTTTTTACGTTTCTTACTTTCCTCTATTTCCACATCCTTTATTATTTAATTTATTTTTGGCGCCGTTAGAACCAAATCAGAGGAGACAAAAGGGTTTTGAGATATCATAAAAAAATACTCCTTTTTTGAATTTTTTTAGGTTATATATTTTCAAGATCTTCTGTCGATTTTTGTAATATATTTTTGGGGTCGTTAAAATCAAATCAGATAGCACGAAAGAGTTCTGAGATAACATACAAAATTACTCGATTTATAAGTTTTTTGCGGTTATATTTTTTAAAGATCTTTTATCTGTCAATTTTTGTAATATATTTTTGGGGTCATTAAAACCGAATCGGAGGTAAAGAAAAACACAGCACGAAATGGCTCTGAAAAAAATTACTCGTCTTATGCGTTTTTTGAGATTATATATTTTCAAGATCCTTTATCTATCGATTTTTAAAATATAATTTTGGGGTCGTTTAAACCGCATCAGAGAAGAGAATGGGGCTCTGAGATAACATACAAGATTATACGCCTTATGAGTTAACTGAGGTTATCTATTTTCAAGATCTTTTATCCGTCGGTTTTTTAACATAATTTTTGGGTCGTTAAAACCGAATCAGAGGAAAAGAAACACAGCTCGAAAGATTTCTGAGATAGCATACAAAATAACTCATTTTATACGTTTTTTGAGGATATGTAAGCTTTTTGGAAAAAACTGAATCCACTTTAATCCGAATTTTTAAATTTTAAGCCATATCCCGCATACAGCTCATTTTATTTATATTTAAAGTTCATACTACGCATAAAAAAAACACCCTATTCTAAAGCCTGCCAGATTTTTTCTCTCAGTGTATGTTATTTGCTTGCCGTGCTGTAAAATGTTCATGAAAAATTCATGCCAGGCACCGCAGCAGGGTGCTTAGCTGTCAGAGTAAACACCAAAGCGCAGTGACAGAACAATCACTGTACAGAGTCCTGCCACACTCCCAACTTACTAGTCATTTTAAAGTGGCATTTTATGAATTATCCTGAGTGTGTCAGATAAGCCATAGTTAAAATATATCAAAAAGTTAAAAGATTATCTAAAAACTGCAGCTAAATTATTTATATAACAAGTTAAATGCATAAAACAATTTTAAAATATAAATCAAATTTGTACATATTCCTTGCTGTATCCTTTAAATTGTCAAACAAAGCCAAAGGACAAAAGTTTAAAAGTCATTTATTGTCTTTGTCGCAACTCGAAGCAGGGCTCGACCAAAAAACAACACAACAGCAGTCAGCCCTATCCAGGCGTATTGTGTCCTGCCCTACCCCAGGCAGGACATTCACAACATGTGTGGGAATTAGTTTTCACTTTTAATTTGATTTGAAAATAGTTTGGCACATAACTTTTCTTTGGTATAGAGTTTGTTGTTGTTGTTGTTGTTATGGGTGTAAATTTCAAGTGTCAACCCGGTTTGGTTCTATGTCAATATCCCACAGGGTTCCAAATGTAAAATCGTTGTAGGCAAAATTCTTGTGCCATGTTTATTGAGTAAGGATAATAATTTGTATATATTTAAAGCTTTTTGCTTCAAATATTTGCTGAGTAATTTTTAGTGATTGCTATTAGTTATTAAATTTGTTTTTTGATTTATTTAAATAAAAAGGTTAGAACATTTGGTGACCCAAGCTTCCAATATAAGTCTTGCCCAGGACATCATAAGCATTAAAACCTCTGCCTTCGAGGCAGGACCCAACAGCGGTAAACTTTGCACCTTTTTTTTTAGGTTTACTGCTTCAAAAAATATATAATTATTAATAAAAAAAATAAGCAATACAAATTTTTTTTATACGAATTTTTATTTTTTATAAGAATTTTTATTTTTAAGTAACTAAAATAAAAAAAATTGAAGCTAAAAAAATTTGTTTGGATATTCTATGTAGAGATATGGCTAGCCAATTTAAAGTCTACCTGGTAATAAGGTTTTTTTTACGAATTATACATTTTTATAATTTTTTTATATTAATATTAAAATAAAAAATGGCGTACGCAAAGTCGGGCACGGACGACTTTGGGATTCCTTGTACCACTAGCTTGCATTAAAATCCGGTTCCTTCATAAAAAACCAAAACAGAAGAATTTATAAGCAAAAAAATTTGTTTTGACCGATCGGCCCTATGGGAGTTATATGATATAGTCAACCGATTTCGTTCAAACTTGGTACAATGCTTGGGTACTCTAAAAAACTGTCGAATGCCAAATCTGGTTACGATATCTTTATTAAAAATCTAAATATAGCGAATTTTGTATAAAAAAACTTATTTTGGCCGATCGGTCCTATGGGAGCCATATGATATAGTCAACAGATCGTGATCAAATTTGGTACAGTGTTTGGGAACTATAAAAAAAGTTTCGAATGCCAAATTTGTTTACGATATCTTCATAAACAATCGAATTATTTATCTAAAACTTTTAATTTTTTTTCGAGCTCGTCTGAAATAATTTAACCCCAATATCAAAAAATAAAATGAACTTGCCTCCTATGGAATAATATGGGATCTAATGTGAAAGTTTGGTTCTCTAGCTCTTACCATTTCTGAGATCTAGGCGTTTAAACGGACAAACGGACATGGGTATATCGACTTCTCTAGTCCTTTCTTTAAACTATTATCTTTACTTGCCTTAGAAATAAATTATATGAGGTACGCTAGGATGTCAAATAGTTAGAGTGCGAGAATGCGTGTCGTATGTAAATTAATATAAATAGGCAAACACACATAAAATGCAAACGGATAAGTAATTTTCCAATAGCACAACATGCAAAGGACACCAAAAGGACATCATTACGCCATGAACACGCATAGCCAACCAACCAACTAGACATCAGACTACTCTAACTCTCAAGTGCTAATAAACTATACTGAACTGCGCGTTAATAATTTATGCGTGCTAATAGACGCCAAAGGATAAACATCATATGCAGGCTCTATATGAGTGACTTCGGTAGCAGGACTATACTAAACATATACTGTAGTGTCAAGACCCGCTGTGTTTACAAGGACATGCACGCCCCTGTTCGACCGCCTGTCAACGTCAACCCTTTTTTCACATTTTCGAACCCAAAATAGTGCACAAAATTTATGGTCAATTTGGATTGTTTGGTCAGTGAGTATAGGAGCTGAAATTTACCTTGACACTATCTGGGTTTGTATATCTAAGCGTTCATCGTGTTAGGAGCACTTTTTGTCTTCTTCTTCATTTCATATTAGCTGGGTAAACAATTCTATTCTCATTTTTTTTTGTATCTTGTTTGCATATCATGACACTGACAATACACAAACACACACGCAATACATATATAGATAGTGACAACCAGGGCCGTCTACAGGGGCTGGATAATGGGCAATGAATGTCCCTGATGTCTAAGAGTTTCGAAAATATTTTAAACTCTTTCAGATAACAAGTGTGCATGATTTTTGAGGACCCCTTAATATAAATCATTTCTAGATCCGCTCCTGGTGAGCCCACAAACGAATCAATTGAAAAAACTAGGAGTGCTGGAGTGGCTGAGCTTGTTTTTTTTCATTTGAAAGAAGTCACCTGCGATAAATTTTTGGGCCTCTTATGCACTTATTTTCAGATCCGCCCGTGTTGAATGCACTCAAACATATCGTTGATCACTGCCAGGGCCGCATTCAGATGTTGTTTTAAAATAACTGAGTTTTTAAAAAATTGTGTAATTGGCCAAAAATATGTTCATGATTTTTGGAGCCCCCTTCATGGACAACTGTTGTACACACATGTATGGTATATACCAGATTCGGATCGAGGGAAAGTGTCCTTCCATAAAGCCAAGTCTTTTGAAAATTTTAAATAAATCCAAATAATAAAGCCTGCGATTAATTTTGGGCACTCAAAGCATTTTTTTTCTAGATTGATTGTGATCGCTATGATTGGATTCAGAAATTTTGGTTAAAAATATGTTACTTAAAAATGCTAAATTCTTTCAAAAGTCATCTGTGAATAATTTTTGAAATTCAAACGGATATTTGTATTTCTGGATTCGCGCCTGTTGAACACATGTGGATTGTACAAATCAATCTGATCGAGGATAGAGACCTGGGGTCCATAATTCTTTTAAATATCTAAATCTCTTGAAAATTTTAAATTTATCATCAGCGATTAATTTTGGGGCCATCAAAGCATATTTTTCTAAATCCGCCCCTGTTGCATATACACATACACCGATAGTGATAACTAGGATCGGACTCACGAATTTTTCTTAAATAGCTGCTACTTAAAAATTTTAAATTTAGTTTATTTTCGAAATATTTTGTGAATTAAAAAAAAAAAAATACACGAAAGCTTTCTCTCACAGCGCTCAAAATTAAAAATAGATGTCAAAAATGGATTCCTCGACCCCCAAAAGCCCTCAAATACGTCATTAGTTAGAGGAAAAATAACGTGTTTGGGCTTTTTAAAGAGGATTTTTTAGAGAGGATTTTTAAATATTTGGATAAAAACCTATTTTGAAAAAGTCGTCGAAATTCATTTTAGATCCATAGTTTCTTACGAAAAATTGCCTTGAATGAGCCAAATAATGAAAATCGTTACCGAAAAAATTGATTCAGCCTAATACACATTAATTGTGTATACCAAGGTAGGATTTAGGGATTATTCTTATAAGCTGAGCTACTTACAATTTTTTAATTCACTCAAAAGTCAGCTGAGAATGATTTTCGCAGCTCCCATTTCTCCGATCCGCCCCTTTTGTATATACATACGTATCGATGGTGTATACCAGGGTCGGACTCAGGAATTTTTTTTAAATAGCTGTTACCTAAAAATTTTTTATTCACTCAAAAGTCAGCTGTGAATGATTTTCGGAGCCCCCATTTTTCCGATCCGCCCCTTTTGTATATACATATGTATCGATGGTGTATACCAGGGTCGGACTCAAGAATTTTTTTTAAATAGCTGTTACCAAAAAATTTTTAACTCACTCAAAAGTCAGCTGTGAATGATTTTTCTTTTGTAGATCCGTCCCTGTGGTGTATACCAGGGCCGCATTCAGGGATTCTTCTTAAATGGCTGACTTCCTTTAAAAGTTTAAATTTAGTCAAAAATTATAATTAATTCATTATAATAATTTTCGATACCCCTTTAGCCGTTTTTCCGATGCGCCTCTGTCATACACACGGTGTCCTTTCTTTGTTAGAAATTTAATTAACAAAAGGGTCAATTGTCGCCTGGTCGCGTGTGGGAGTTACCACCACCTCCTTCCATGTGTACGTGTGTGCCTGCCTGGACAATATTGTCAAACAATATTTTTGATTAATTTATGAATATTCGTGTGAAATTTTTTATTTATGCCTGCATGAGACCAAGTTGCGTGTTGTTGTGTCCACAAAGAACTGTGTCCATAAAAGTTGAAGTTTAATGGACGAAATTTAGTAATTATTTTTATTACACTTTTATTGGGCGTAATTGTTCTACATTAAAACCATATTGTTTTTACGATGACGTATAATATATGGCCAGCATTTAGACATAGTTTATGAGAAAGAAAATTGTGGCTAGCTAAAGTGCTTAAATTAATTTGTAATAAATTGTAGAGAGAACTCTACTGAATATAATTTTAAAAACAATTTGCAACAATTTTTAAGCGTTTTTCATAATTCAAGGCCGGCAGTTGGCATTTTTCCCCAAGTGTATTGATTCATACAATTACTTGTACTTTCAATCGATTTAAAATATTTGCGTTTTGGTATCAAATATTGCCAGCCACGATCGACAACAGGTCCAAAAATAACAAACACTAATCTATTTGACATGCTGGCGATTATTGAGTTCCGACAAACATCGCCCATAGAGTTCTTTTCTGGTGTCTTAAAGCATCCGCGTTCAATGAACATTACGTAGCAAAAATAACTTTACAACCGTGTTCTACTTAACGTGTATTTTATTTGGGGCACTTAAGCCCCAAACTCGTTTTCTACGTAATTGTCATAACTGCTCCCAGCCAAAATTTTGCTATAAAACCCTGAAGCCAATTTTCAAACAGCATCAGTCGTTGACAATCCAAACAACCCAAAACAAACTATCAAAATGAAAGTAAGTCAGATCTGTTTGTTTTTAGGAACTTCTAGTTCTTACTCTTGAACATTTTGCAGTTCCTCATCTGCTTGGCTCTCTGCGTTGCCGTCGCTCAGGCTGGATTTGTGGCTCCAGTGACCACCTATGCCGCCGCACCTGCCTATGCTGCCACCTATGCAGCTGCTCCAGTGACCACCTACTCCGCTGCTGTGCCCGCTGCTTACACCACCTATGCAGCTGCTCCAGCCTATCGTGCCTCAGTGTACAGCGCTCCTGTGGCCACCTATGCTGCTGCTCCCGCTTATACCGCCTATGCCGCACCAGCTGTTCTCAGTTCCTTATGGAAGAAGTAGAGTGTGATAAAATGTTGAATTTTGGATTGAATTTTTGAAAATAATTAATAAATTTTTATTGAAAAAAATCTCCAATGTTTCTTTATTAAAATTCTTTGGAACTTTGGAATCGATACCATTGTACCCCTAAAAGAAAGTAATTATAAAAACTTACTGATTTCTGTTGCTAAAAGATGAGTTTTACAACACTGTCATTTAAAAGTTAATCTTATAAAAACCAACAGAGTACTAGTTCATTTTCTTGCCACAAAAATTCCTTAAAATATACAACTTAAATACTTTTCACAAGACATCACAAAATTCCTTCAATGTAAATAAAATTTAATTTGCATAGATAAAAAACTCACGTAAACTATGTCAACCCTCACAACACTCCCTAAGCAAAAAAAAAGCTGAAGTCAATAAAAAGTCGCCGCAGTAAGATGTAATATTATCAGATAATTTCTTTTACCAAAATACTATCAACGCATTTGTATGGTCGGTTGTCTTGGCAGAGAAGCGTCCAGCTTGGCAACCACAGTGTATTACCAAAAACTTCTGGGAGCAAAAAAACACCCCCGTGAACCAAAATCAAATCAACAGCCAAAGAACGGAAAATAAAACACGGACGACAACGGCCAAGGGACAACGCTGGACCGTAACCGTTTGTCAATAATTCAACTTATCACCGGCGGATATTAGAAAGCAGAATCTAAAGGACAACACATCCGTTGCTCCGAGCTCTGGTAGCATCAATAAAAACACATTTGAATGTCCGCGTCAGCGAAGCGGGCGCCAAAAAGTTATTGAAAAGGTGTTCATGTTTATCAAAGGCGCAAAGGAGCGGCTGCCTCTACCATGTCATCAGTGGAGCACACTTTAAACTGTTTCTCAAGCAACACTTTTGAAGTGGTAAGTCCTCCGTGTACTTCAGTCGAAAAAGTTATGTTCACATAGCAGAGGGTTTGTCTCTTAGTTTGTTCTGCCCTGAACTCTGACTTTGTGCCGCTAACGAAACGCATCTTGAAGTTTGTCAACCCTCCAAATGTGGAAGACCTTTGTATTTAAGCTGTAAGTCCTGGAGAAAAAAACTGAAAGTAAACTTACCCATGCTACGAACTCGCGGTGTTTGTGAAGCTATTGGAAAAGTCAGCATCTTATTTACTTTCGTTCAGTTCGATCTGTGTTTGGTTTGTCTTGTCGCATGTCTTATGACAGTGTTTCCCAAATTGTGCTCGAAACTGTTCCAAGGGTTTCAGCTTTAATAGAAATAAAATTTAAGAAAAATTTGTGTTTGCAAAATAATATCCCTTAGCGATGGGAATCTGTTAACGGTTAAAAATGCTTCAAATTTGGTATATGTTTCAAAGTTTATTTTAAGAATACTTTAAGTATGTACCAAGTTCCAATTCGGCAATGTAAAATACATTTTTTTTATTCTTTTCGAGATAAACCATTTTGTGAGCTACTAACCCTGTTAATAACACTGTTAATAACACTGTTAAAAAGCCAGCCTCGGGTCAGGTTGATTCTTTTTCGAATAAAAAGGTATAAATAAGTACTTTTTCTTCATTCTAGGCTTTGATTTTGAAGTCCTTGAGTTTTTAGTATTTGTTTTTTAAATTATCGCGTGGATTTTACTTAGTGAAGTTAAATCAAGCAATTTATAAGAATTTTAAAATTGGATTATTTCCTTAATATTACAAAAATTGAACTTTAAATAATAAAAAAATTTAATTTTGTAAATTATACTAGTTTACACGAAAAATTAACCTTCGTAAAAATGTGGTTTTTAAGGTTAATTTGCTTGAAGAAATACGAAAATTGCTAACTTTTGTTGTTTATCACCGTTTTAGAGATTTTTTCGATACAATATTTTGCTCACAAGAAATTAATGAATAACTGAGAAAAGTGCCCAAAACATGTTTTTTTAAATATCTTCAAAATGGGATCCTATATGGTTCCATAGCCTACAATTACTACTGGATTTTAAAGATCTGAGACTCAAAATGTTCGTATTAGAATTCTTTTTTAGCTTAAAGCTTAACAAAGTTTTTCAAAAAATGTTTTTTTTTTCAGTAATAAAAAGCAAGCTGAAAATTGTAAATTTTACAAAATTATCGAAATTACTGGAAAAAGTGCCCAAAAACATGTTTATCGTAAAATTCTCGAAAACGGTGCTTAAGAAGAAAAAGGTTGTAATATTCGTGTTTCTCAACCATAACCATTCAAAAAATCTTTTTTACGCAATGACCCTTAAATTTGTAAACTATTATTATTGGATCTAAACAAAATACCGAGCCAAGTCCAATAGTATATAATATTTTGTATTAATATGCGAAAAACTGCATTATAAAAAGAGGACGCACTATTCAATTTGATGTGCCTTTATATAGCCTATAACCAGCGGATCATCGGGATGCTTGCAATGATACCTTATTTGTTAAATTATGATAGGTGGTTTAGAAGTTAAAAGGAATCAGATAAACATACAGACAGGTTAAACATGCAAATCCACCAACAGATACACAAATAATGCAAAATTTTGGAAGAACATATAGACTTAAAAATTAATTATTTTGCTGATCGATTCAACCCGCAATCATCTAAATATTTCAAAAGTAAGAATTCCCTCAACACAAGATGGCGTCACAATTACTGTGCTTTATAGAATACATAAAGCAAAATTTGGCCACCCTTGAGGCTATTAAAAAAGTAAAATAAAAGAGATATTAAAAAAACTATCATCACAAATTAAGTATTCTTTAAAAATAAATAAGGATATATAAGCCACGTTCTGAGAAAAAAAGACTTGGCGGAGTTATGACTCAATTTAATATTGAAGTTTAAAATATATTTTTTTTAGTTTTCGACCGCTTTCAGATTGTAGTTATTTTAATATTTTAAAATTTAATTTAAGCTTTATGATCATTATTATTAAACAAATTTATAAATAAGGTCACACTAGAAAACTTCTTTAATTTGACACTTTATTTTCTTATCGAAACAAAAGATTATTATATTTTTAAACCTAAACAAATAAAATTTAATTTTTCTTTGATAGCTCTTGTGTATATAAGTAATATAAAAGACAGCTATTTAATCTTTTTTTTTGTGAAACATTAAAAAAGTTTTAAAAGTGGTGGATTCACGGGGGTGTTTTCGTGTCCGGACCCACCAAAAAGTAAGAAAAATGGAATGAAAGTCTTTGCGAGCTCAGATATGCATACTCTTCGAAGTAAAATACCCTTCCAAGACCAAATACTAAACCCGCATCTGGTTTAAAGTATTCTAAATTATTTTGGCTTAGATAATTTCAAAACATTAGGCACTTTCAGGTTTCCTAAATCTTCATTTTTTGCTCAAAATTTAATCAAAATTAGTTCTTTTTGTAAAATGCGCTAGTTTTGGTTCAGATTTTCTTTAAACTTATATTTAAAAACTAAGTCCAAGGCCACTAAAAAATTTTCTCTCGCACTATCGTCAAAAAATTATTTGGGAAACGCTGCCTTTGAGTATCCTGCAAAGTGCAAAGCCAGTTGTAAATATTTTTCTTGAGCACACTTGGCCATGCAAAGAGCAAAGCGTGTTTTAAGGCATACAAAAATTTACTTTTTTTATTTAAACAGCTGTTAAAAAATTTAAGACCAAGGTACCACATAGATATTTGATTGTCAACCTTTTTAATTTTCCAAACTTTAATAGACCCCATATAAATTGAACTTAACTTACCAGACGAAAGTCACTCTTAAGTGCCGCACAATAAACGCAAATTGCAAAGAAATAACACCAAAATATTGTATTCTAAAATATGTTAAAATTTTTATATTTTAATGGTTTGACATTACAAATTGCCGACAACAATACATAATGCTGGCTGGGACGGACAAAGTGCAGCTCCAACTCCGATTCCGTACACCGTACTCCATAAACGCGAATCAGTCAAAGGTCGTTAATTTTTAAAATGTGCGTATAAATTTTGTGAACAATAAAAACGAAGCGAATGAGAACTGACTTGCCCACTCAAACAAGTGAAGTGGCTTCAATTGGGGTTCGTATTTGGTAGCTTTATGGGATGCCTGCCCTAGCTGAATTTATTTGCTATATATTTTGAAAAAGTAATTTCTGGCATCTAAGATGGCGTCTCTCTGCAACCCTTCCAACTGCGTTCCCTCGCCACCCTCATGTTATGTACAGATAGCGCAAAAAAACTCATATGCATATTTTCCAAAAAAAAAAATATTTTGCTACAAAATGCTGTCTATTTTTCCAGTGCCCTGAGGGTGGCTCTACATAATATGACATATGAAATTTTCGACGCCATATTTTTTCACGTACCATAAATTTTCGTCAAGTATTTATAAATCAAAAATATACTGACATAACCGCGGATACCCCTCACCTTGGCTGGCGCCTTGTTTATATCCGTTTCCGTTTTACAAGCATACTCCATTAATGGCTGCCTTGTTTACCCAGGCATTGCCAAAAAAAAAATGAAAGATTATTGAAAATGAAGAATAATGTTTGATTTTAAGGCAATAACTCTCTATGTGTAGAAGAAATAATATCGGGGAGGGAGTCCCGTGGGTTATGCAAAAAACTGCGATTGTTATGGGAAAGAATTTTGTGGAAATGGGTACTACTTCATGATTTTCAAATAGAAGCTTTCTATTTTATTTAAATTTTTTTAATAACTACGTTACGTTACATAAATACGTTAGCAAATTCTTTTTTTATAGATCTGAACTTTCTACCTGCGAAGATTAATGCCACAAAATATTCAAAAATTTTGGGTCTCAAATAAGTAACCAAGAAACAATTTAAATTATCGTTTCTTTGAATTAATTGAAATATTTTATTTTTGAAATATAATTTTTTATTTTTAATATTATTTTAATTAAAGGCTAGATGGTTAAGAAACAGTCGTTTTTTTATTCACAAAATATAAATTTTTAAAATTTATTATTTTTAATTTTTCCAAAACTTTGGCGCTCAAATCAGCATCCATAAAATACGATTTAAATTATAAATTTTTTGGATTAATTGAAATTTGTTTTCTTTTTGATAATATTTTAATTAAAGGCTATTTAACTAAGAAACGGGCGTTTCCAAAAATTTGGAATAGTTAGTAATTTCGGAGAAGAGCATTTTACATTCAGTAATGCTCCGAAAAATGAAAAAACCAAACCGAAAAATTATATTCGTATTCATTTTTGCGTTCTCTGCCATTATCGATAGTTCCTTTTGTATTTCTGACAAACTCGTAGTTTTTCCATAATTTTCCGATAAATTTTCATGTTGTTATTTTTGTTTGATACAAAACTGCCAGCTGTTTTGGGTTGCCGCCGCTTTCTATTATTTTATGTCGTTTAAATTTATTATAATTTTCATTAAATTATTGGTAGTTCTTTAATATTATTTATATTTATAACATTACACAAAAATATTTCTTTTACAATATTTATAGAAATTATAGACGACTTAGCTATTTTTGTTACAAGGAAACTTTCTTTGTGTAACGTAGAAACCCTGTCACACTTATCGTCATGTGTTCGTGAAAGAAATTCGGTTTTGGTTATGCATGCTATTTTTTGGGTCAAATCATTAAAAAAAAATATTTAAAAATAATTATCAATAAATATAAAACTTTGAATTGACATTAAAATAATCTTAGCATATCCAAAAATATTCAAAAAATTAATTCGGTATAAAATGAGTACAATTTAAACCTATTTTACCGATTCGTTTTAATTCCTCTTACCAGCAAACATTCGGTTTCAAACCACATTAAATATTCGGTTTGGTGAAATTGGTAGGACCAAGCATTCCGTCTCAAAATTATTCCGAAGAATATGTGCGGATTCGTTTTCCGGAGCATGGCCAAACCTCATATTTTTTATTTGGTACCCAAAACAGAATCATCAAAAAATACTTCTTTTTTTTATGATTATGTCCTCTATTGAACCTGATAACTTACTTGATATGACTGTACACAGCCTATAACCACGTTTAATTAAATTTTATAATTAACGATTAATGCGCTTAAAACGATACCTCTTTTGGCAATTCATGAGAAACCTTCTTGAAGTTAGAAGGGTGCAGATGAACATAGTTATATACATACTTTTTTCTTTACAGTAGTTGTGTATGATATAGGGCTGCGCAATACCGATACCGATCCGATATTTTGAATATCGGAAATATCTAAGTCGATACCAATATTTTGACTCTCGACTAATCGTCGATCCAACACTAATTTGCTTAGTGTCGGAATCGAGCAAAATTTCGTTTTAAATTTGGCGCCTTTAATTTATAGCCCGTATCTCACTTAATTATGAATTTTAGAAAATTTTAGTTTCTTTTTCGGGCAAACGTCTCCAATTTGTTTAATTCTTTCTTTAAAAAAACGTCAAAAAGTCGATACCGATACTGTCGAAAATTTCGGTATGTTTTTTATACCCTGTACCGTATGGTACCAAGAATATACCCGAAAGTTTGTGCAAGCCGAAAATGTATGTAACATATAGAAGGAGACGTCGGAGACACCCCAAAGTTACCTAAAATATGATCAGGGTGAATAGAGAAGTCGATATACCCATGTCCGTCTGTCCGTCTGTCCGTCCGTCCGTGTGAACGCCTAGACCTCAGAGATGGTAAGAGCTAGAGTTACCAAACTTTCACATTAGATCCCATATTATTCCATAGGAGGCAAGTTTATTTTATTTTTTTGATATCGGGGATAAATTATATAGCTCCCATGGGGGTGTTTGAGACGACCTCGACAAAAAAAAAGCGTTTTAGATGAATAATTCGTTTGTTTATGAAGATATGGTAACGAAATTTGGTATTCGAAAGTTTTTTATAGTTCCCAATCACTGTACCAAATTTGATCGAAATCGGTTGACTATATCATATAGCTCCCATAGGACCGATCGGCCAAAATAACTTTTTTAAAGAAAAATTCGATATATTTCGTTTTTGAATAAAGATATCCTAACCAGATTTGGCGTTTGGAAATTTTTTAGACCACTTAAGCAATGTGCCAAATTTGAACAAAATCGGTTGACTATATCACATAGCTCCCATAGGTCCGATCTTCCAAAAAATCGATTTTTTAACAAAATTTGTTGTGTTTCGTTTGTTTGTTAAGATATTGGGACCAAATTTGACATTCGTGAGTATTTTATTGTTCCTAAGCACTGTACTAAATTTAATCCAACTCGTTTGACTAGATCATTTAGCTCCCATAGGACCAATCGGTCCAAAAACACGTTTTTATACAAAATTCGATGTGTTTTGTTTGTTTGTAAAGATATTTGAAATAAATTTGGCATTCATATCTTTTTTAAGGTATTTAAGCACTGTGTCAAATTTTATTGAAATCGGTTGACTATATCATATAGCTCCCATAGGAACGATCGGTCGAAAAAAAAATTTTTGCTTAAAAATTCTTCTGTTTTTGGTTTTTTGTGAAGAAATCGGACTTTATTACAAGCTAGTGGTACAGGGTATCCTAAAGTCGTCCGCGCCCGACTTTACGTCCGCCATTTTTTTTATCTGGTACTGACCATCTGAAGTATGATAGTGTATGTTAGTTTATATTTATATTAACTTTTATAAAGTATAAATCCCAAGGTCGGTATCTATTAATGTCGGTTTCGGGTCTTGCGCGATGATTTCTATTTCCTAACATATACGAATGTAAGGTAATATTCAAAATTTAACCCCATAAAAAGTTTAGCCAGCCAAGCTTTATATATTTATTTTATAATTTAAATTAACATATTTTTAATTTATATTCAAATAGCTTTCTTTTAATTACATTAACCAACTTCTATAAAAACTCGCGTCTAGTAAACTTTTAACCACAGTAGTCTGCAACTCTCAAATCGTTCTACAACACTGCCTTTATTTTGTAGCATGGCGCGTATTGTCGTAAGTTGCAATCGGGAAATTTTATTTTCTAATATATCAACTTGAAATTTTTCCAAGGTTTTTGTTTTGGCTATAACTGCGCTTTGTGCCGGCTCAAATGCGTTAACTTTTGACATATTTGACAAGTTTGGTCTCAAATCAATTTATGATAAAGTATCATTGGCACCATACAATTTAATTGCCTATAAGTTCGGACTTCCAACATATTCATCTGAGTACGAGCTATTAAATGGCTTAACCGATGGTGTGGTCAAAACAACGGCGATGATGGCAGCATTATCTGGAGCGGCTTCAAATCAAATGGATAAATTTGGAACTGTTAGCTCTGACTTGAGCCAATTAATAAATAATGGTCAAAAATTATGGGGAGCTGTATCTAGCCTAGGCCAACCACTCCACCCAAATCCTACTGATACAATTTCTAATATCTTAGGTGGTCTTTTAGGAGCTCAAAATAATGCAGCAGGCGGTGCTGCAATGAACCAAATAGTTCGATAGGATAGACGATTTGTGATTAAATGAACTGGATGCAAGACCTATGCTATAATTACTTATATCTTAAGGAATATAATTAGCTCTATAACTAAAAGGTTAAACAGCTTGGCCAAGCGAAACTATATAAAATAAATTTAAGCTGCATTCCAATTTTCTTTTTGATTTTTTATCTGATCTCAAAATTCTTATGTTAGAGAACTGAAATTTAGCTAGTTTGTTAATTTTTCGAAAAATACTTTTTTACTACATTTTTTTATTTATGCTTCTTAGGAACTTAAGATCACTGTTTAGTGATTCTATTTAAATTTACCAAAAAAATATAAAGTTTTCGAGAGGTTCCAATTCGAACTTCGAAAATTTTGGTACTGAATTTTCTGCGCTGGGCACACTATTTGGATTAAAAATAAGTTGTTTAGCAAAATATGCAATTTAAAACTTTTGTATCAAAGTTTTCTCAACATTATAAATATTTTTCGTACTGGTTTCCAAAATAAGTTTCACATCTGGTAAGCAGATTTTTAAAGTGCTTTGCGTGAGTCGTATCTATATCGATTGTTGTTGGAAAAAAAATTGTTGTTAATTATAAAATATTTGAAATATAACAATATAAAATTTAGAAAAAATAACAGAAAGTACCGCTTTTTTTGTATTTAAATATATAACAAATATTTAAAAAATAAAAATTCAAAATTTAAAAAAAAAATAACAGAAACTAAAGAATTTTTGTATTTAAACATCTTATTCTTGAATATCTTATTTTTGAGTTTATTTTTCATATTTATTTTCGAATATCTCCACTTTTTTCAAGCTAAGTCTATTCAAAGCAAAGTTTACCTTAATAATTTGTTATCGATAAGTCGATATTTTATCGGGATTTGACAACAAAAAATTAACAATATATGTAAATAATACCTATCGCACTTATTAAAAACCATCTTAGTCGAAGACATCGATTTAAAAAGTGTCTGCTTTCTTTAATTTCGACCATAGTTTAAAATTAAAATTTAAGGTTGGTGGCGGAGAGGATTAAATGGAGGGTTTCACAATTACATGTTACCAATAATTTTACTTTTAAAAACGTCGTCTGTATGAGTAACTATAATAAATTTTATGTTTAGTTAAATTTACATTGGAGATCACTATAATTCACAAGTGCTTAAAGCACCAACTACCTTAAGACATAACTGACTATTCCATAGTTCGATTATAATACAATATTCTTTAATTTATTTGAAAGTTACTTACTTGGTATTTGGTTTATTAATATCGCCAGAGATGAGATTAATATTTTCTGTTAGGGTAATTTTTTAGAGTTGAAACAAATCAATGCCAACTTTTTTGGAAGCAAATTTTTTTTTCCTACATATTCGTTTTAAGAATTTTCCAATTGGAAGTTCTGCCAATTTTGTACCGATTTTGATGAGAACCGAGAGTTACGTCAAAAAAACAATTTAAAGTGTATGGTGGTAACTATCAAGTAATATATTGAGGGGTGCAGGAGAAAAAGCGGTAAAATCGATTGCGGGGCTGGGGCTCCGTATCGACAAAATTCGGATGTGGTTTGGTTCGTTGGAGCAATGTTTATCAGCTTAGCTTTTTTGATATTCATGACTCATCGCTCTGTCGAATTTTAAATCGAAATATTAAACGGTTCGGCTAAAAACCGTGAAAATCTACTGCGGGTAAGATATTGACATGATTCAACAAACTTCATCTTCTCAGGAAATATGCACGTCAGTTGGTAAAGTTTCGCATCTCTAGCTCTTTTAGTCTCGAGATCTAGATGTTCATACAGTCGGTCAGACGAACATGGCTCAATCGCTACTCGAGGTTATGATAAGCATTTTGGTATAAAGACCATGGGGTCTGCCGCGGCGCCTTCTGTCCCTTACATATATTGCACAAATTTTGTATACTGTTTATACTTTTCATTACAGGGTATAAAAATGGAGACAATATTATAGCCGCTCACTTCCCCAAATTTGGCAAACTAAAGGTTAAAAAAACTATTATTCGTAGGTCCACAAATTCGTAAGTCAATGAAAAGTAACGTATTTCGAATTCTGAAACATCGCCGTAACATAAAATATAAGTCATGACTGAATTTTTTTTATCGTCGACTAGTGTTATTTTCATTTTGTGGGCTCGTCGGTCAAGCTTATAAATTTTATAAAATCGAGAAGAATGGTACTATTTTTTATTAAATCATCTTAAAAAAACAAAATTAATTTTTTGTTTTATATCAAGAATGTAAAATGAAACTTTTTGCTTTCGTATAAAGGGAACGGTACCAAATGATCTAGTTCCTTATCATCTCTGAGAAAATCGAGAAGAATGATCAAATTTTTTATTAAATATGTAATCTTAAAAAAAATGAAATTAATTTTTGCTTTATATCAAGAATGTGAAATGAAACTTTTTGCTTTCTTATGAAGGAAACGGTACCAAATTATCTAGTTCTTTATCATCTCTCTCTCTTCTAGGCATTAAAACGAACTTTTCTATATTATTGCTATATTTATTTAATTTTTTTTTAGAAATTTTGGAATAATTAAAAAAAAAAAACACTTTTACTTACCTTATTGGGATGCCACGAATAATTCTAATACATACTTAAATACAATAGCGGGTCCAAGAGGGACTCTCAGGTGCGGAACCCACAAAAAAGTTGTGAAAATGAGTACACTGTTTTTTGCGACCTCTAATATAGTACATGCACTTCTAAGCGAAAAACCCTTCTATGACCAAATCCTGGATCCGCGCTAATACTTCTTATACTCCTCTTCTTCTTTAATTCCTTGGGAAGCATAGGGCTTTCTATATAACTACTATATAAGAATTAGCCAAAATTTTAACCATTCTCTTTGAAAAAAGCTATGCAATCTTCTAATGTGACCGTTTTATTAAAAAAAAAAGCAAACACAAAACGTGATTAATCATAAAATGCGCAAAAATTGCCATTAAAACCTTTTTACCTAAAAATTTTCATTTTTTTACTGCTGTCGATATTTAAAAAATGCTCTATGTAAATGAAGTCTAATTTGCATATGAAAAGCAGCCTGTGCTGCCTCTAACAATTGCACGTAGTACAAAGGATTCTTAGACAGTTTGTACCTCGTAGGGTTTCCTCAAAATATGCTAAATTATGCGCACTTTTTTTCCCAACTCCGGAACCTTGAGTTTAATATTTGAAACGCAATTGAAATGTGCAGATTACAGCGTCAGTTGTGGCAAAGGGTTAAACTACGCGGCTCTTAATTTTAATGCGTCTAGTTTTGCGAGTTTTCAGAGTTTTAATCATGCCACCAACAACTACAACAAACAAAAACAGCAAGTGCTCCCTAGTGCCGCCAAGCTGATAAGAAGACGACAAGGACCAGGAGGACCAAAAGCCATCATATTCATTACGCACACTGAAATTACCAATTCAGTCAACAGAATGAAACGGAGCCGGGCACAAACAATGGCTAGGCCTGAAAGAAGGGCTTAAGTTGCCAACATGAATGCGTAATGATGAGCCGCTGTGACTTCCTGGGATGGCTGTCCAAGCTGCGGGGCATGATAAGATGACAAAAAATATAAAAATTGACACATAAAATTTAAGATGCCCGTTGGCGTCTGGTTGCCACTGTCATGGCCATTGCCACAAACCGCCAACACGCGCCATCATCCCCGGCTCACTCCTGCACAGCTTCACTTAGCTTCACCCACTTCGTTAGTAATGTAAATGACTTTGTTTGGCATCCATTGTTGGCCTGCGTCTTGCTGTATCCTGTTCTAAGCATTTTCCAACTAGCTGGCAACGCTGTCCGCCAGCACACACACACATACACTCTCACGCACTCACGCATGTTTCTTGGTTTTTTGCGCGTAGGCACGGATTTTTAACCCTTTTTTGCGCCACCCCAAAAACTAGGCAGGATATGTTCCTGACGTGCACCCAATTGTCTGTATTGTATTTACTAATACATACAGCTTATATACTTTGTACACACGTTACGGCTTGTACATAAAAATGTGCGTTTGTATATGGCCTCAAAAAGGGGAAATTGTCACGCATGGAATACATAGGCCGTGTGTATCCTTTTTTTTGTGGGAATTTCTTGTATCTCTTATTTGCGCGTACGTGTTTTGTACGTAGATTTCCGTGCAAAGATATTTTATGAAAAATTGTTAAAATTTTTTGAGAAACAAATTGCGTCGTGTTTTGACTTTGCTAGTCCTTATGCGCCATATGCGCACCCTTAGATTGGGGTTTGATGTCCTCCGATAAGTTTAATTAATGTTGGCGTAATTTTTTCGTGCCCTTACTCAGGAATGTTGTAGCTAATGTTGTCAATAAATTAGTGAATATTTTTTTCAATAGCTAACAATATGCAAATCAGGCCATCAATATCTATACTAATCTAAAAAGTATTTTTTGGAAGAATTTTAATGTATATACTGGCACAGCTAAGGACCAAAAGGTCTATGCTAGGCTGCACTCTGTTGTGGCCGGCCAGTGTAACCTAACCTAACCTAACCTTAATGTATATATAAAGAAAATCAATCAGTTAGTATAGCTAACAAACAATCTTGGGTTGAACAGCAAGAAGTTGCTAAATTAGCAAACATTTTTTAAAATTTTTAAATTCAGTCATTGCCTACCTTTTCCTGACTACGACTATTTATAATCATAATAAATCCTTGCTTTTAAAAGCATCAAAAGCTTATTATACCCCGTACCGTATGGAACAAAGGGTATATTAAGTTTGTGCAATCCGAAAATGTATGTAACTATATAGAAGGTGTCGTTGGAGACACCCCAAAATTACCTAAAATATGATCAGGGAGACTAGAGAAGTCGATATACCAATGTCCGTCTGTCCGTCCGTGTGACCGCCTAGATCTCAGAGATGGTAAGAGCTAGAGTTACCAAACTTTCACATTAGATCCCATATTATTCCATAAGAGACAAGTTTATTTTATTTTTTTTATATCGGGGTTAAATTATATAGCTCCCATTGGGGTGATTCAGACGACTTCGGAAAAAAAAAAGTTTTATATGAATAATTCGTATGTTTATGTAACCAAATTTAGCATTCGAAAGTTTTTTATAGTTCCCTAGCACTGTCCCAAATTTGATCAAAATCGGTTGACTATATCATATAGCCCCATAGGGCTAATTTTCCAAAAAATCAATTTTGAACAAAATTTGTTGTGTTTCGTTTGTTTGTAAAGATATTCAAATCAAATTTGGTATTCGTAAGTTTTTTATAGTGTTGAAATACTGCACTAAATTTAATCAAAATCGGTTGACTATATCATATAGCCCCCATAGGAGTCCAAAAAAAACATTCTTTATAAAAAATTCTGTGGATTTCGTTTGTTTGTAAAGATATTTGAACTAAATTCGGCATTCAGATCTTTTTTAAGGTATTAAAGCACTGTGTCAAATTTGATCGATGACTATATCATATATTTTGATCGGTCTAAAAAAAAATGTTTGTTTAAAAATTCTTCTGTTTTTGATTTTTTATGAAGGAATCGGATTTTATTGCAAGATAGTGGTACAGGGTATCCTCGGTTTAAAATTATATTATAGTTGTCGATAAATTACATAAGCAAACACTATAATTCACAAGTGGTAAAAGTAGTAACTACCTTAAGATGTAAATTCCTTAGCATTTTACTTGAATCACTTTTGTCTATTTATTATATAAATTATATTATAATTATATTACGTCTTTATAAATTTTATTTTGGATATTTAAATACGTTTTAAGACTCATTTGGAATATTTTTAAATGGCTTGTCAGCATAGAAAGTCATGTAAAAGTAACCTTTTTGGGTGATGATAAAATTTATTGACTTTCAGTCAATTCTATTGTATAATTAAATTATGTCAGATAATTTACCTATTATCACTGAATGATTGTAAATAAAATGAACAAACATCTAGCTGTCCTTTATGCAATCTACCCAACCTTGCGACGCAAAAATGCCAAAAACTCCAAACTATTTGTAACTCGCTCAAAGTTCCACCACTAATTATTCTTTTAATAGACGTTTCCCAAAAATTACATAAAATAAACAATAATTTATAATTTCAACATTTTTTTATTTTTTATTCAATATTTTTTAGATGCAAAATTTAGTTTCTCATTTAAAAAAATATTGAAATAAGTTTACTCGTTAAGTAGAGCTGGGCTCGATATTCAATTTCCGATAGTCGGTCTTTTCGACCGATTCTCATCAAAAAATCAATGTAATCTATTAATCGGACTAAAGTAGTGGTAACTAGCTAAACTCGCAGAAATTACGGGAGAGGAAATCTGTTTAAAAAGAAATGAATATTTATACAAAATTCACTTAAATTTATTTTCATAATTCAAAGTAACGAAAACAAAGTTAAAACAAAAAATTATTAATACGTTAGTTTCAAAATTCAAAACTTAATAAGAGACAACATAAAAATAAAATCATCATTTATTTAACTTTTTGAGATCTTTGTCAATTTAACAAAAAAAATTTGACAAAACCCTCAAAAGCGCCCTCTGACGGCACTCAAAATTAAAAAAAAATGGTAAAAATTGATTCTTCGATCACAAGTACACCTTTGACTAGAGGACCAATAACACTTTTTGGCCTTGTAAATGGAAGGTCTAAGTCGATTTTGAAATATTTTGAAGAAAAAAACTTAATTAAATGAAGTAGGCGATTTGAAATTTAGTTTAGAATACTCGAAATGACTCAAAGAACCAAAATCGCCAAACCGTTTTGTACCTCATCAAATTGATACGTCATAATGTACATAAAAGATCGATGCTCAATAAACAAGAATCGATTTCATTGTCAAAAAAAAAAAGAATCGATTACATTGATTTTAAATCGAGTCGATGCCCAGCTCTATCGTTTAGGATATTCAATAAAAAGCCGTCAAAAATATGAATTTAGAGGAAAATTTAAAAATAATCAGATTTAAAAAAAAAAAAAAAATCAATGCGAATAAGGAAGAATAACTAACTCCATCAAACTTATACAGGGGTGCCACAGAAAACCAATTCGATTCAATTTCGATACAATTCCAATTCTTGGAGCCACAGACCCATGTTAGCCATGCTAACAACGGTTTTAAAACCGCTCATAGTCATGTATGTGGCACCAAGAATTGGAATTGTATCGAAATTGAATCGAATTGGTTTTCTTAAAACCCTTGTTAGCCATGTCTGTGGCACCAAGAATTGGAATTGAAATCGAATTGGTTTTCTGTGGCACCCCTGATAAAAACCTGTTCAAATCTAAGACATCGTTTTAAAATAGAAATAAATTCCATAAACTAACACCTGTTAAAAATTGCTCTTTAGTTTCTAGAGTTTAATTATAATCTAACAAAATCCGTCTAGAAAACTTTTATTTTATATAATGTATAAACTATATGATAATTAAACTATGACAAAGCCTGGAACTAAAGCTACAAAGTATGACTTTTTCACCCTGGCAACTCTGGCTGGCTTTCTACATGTAATTAATGGAAAATGTTGTTTTCATTCATTTTATTTAAGTTACAAAGACGAAACTCTCTTTGACCCCCACGACAAAGAAAATAAAAAATAAGCTGAAAGGGAAATGTTAAAATTTAAAAGAAATTATACCCTAAGGAAAATGTCTCTGTCTGCAATTCTCTTTTATATACAAAGTACAAGTTGAGTATGTGTAAGTGTATGTATATATATTTTCTATATATGTGTTTATATATTTTTCTACATTTTGCCATATTCCGCCTTGATTAACATTTGAGGCAGAGAGGGAGCACCCAGGGAACAACCAGGGAACTCTGTTGAAAGCAGAGACAACCAACATTATGTGTCGCGTCATAGTCAGTTCTCACTTTTAATTACTTACTTTTGGGGGTAGTTTTCAATTTGTCCTGTACAAAAATTTTTAGCACCAAATATGAGCAGTCTTTAAAGACTACAATACTGTAACCTTCCAATAACATCTTGAATTTCGCTTAAGCTGCATGCCTTCACACCTTTGGAACTTGTTGCTCTCTTGACCACCAGCTCTCAATGCCATACACCCCAAAGCCAGACTGACCCTTATTCAATTACATTTTCATATCCATTTATATTGTATAATCAAGGCATACAAAAAAAAAAGAATTTCAAACAGATTAAGTTGTGGCGTATTCCTGCGGGCATGTTTTTGGCACGCATCTGACCACTTGACCATGACATCTCAATTTTTCTTTTCTTTTTTCACATAATACCGGATAACATAATTGACCCCAGGGAACGCACGCCGCTCGTAGGTAGTAAGTATATCAACAGGAAAACCAGAATAAAAAAAGGTATCATTGGAAATCGCATCAACTGACCGTAACTTAAGTGATTTGTATCCGCATCTGTTGCGCCGCACAACGAGGGTTTGTCGCCGGTTTGGTGTTGGTTTGGTCAGTTTGTTGCTATCTGTTGGTCAGACTTTCCCCCTGTCCAGTCCATTTGTTTGTTTGTCGTCTGGTCAGTTTTGAATACTCGCGTGTGAGAGTGTTTGGTAAACAAATCAATTACTACCGCCGAATGCATTCTATTTTGTGGGTTAAACGAATTTGAATTTTAAATTAGCTGCCCGGGTTTTATGGTAGGTATGTCCAGCATTGTTCACACCTTTATGGTGAAGCTTTTGTTGCCGAGGGGTCATTTGAATGAATGACTTTAATCGGTTTTAAATTGTTTAATGCAGTCGTTTCTTTAGATCTTTGATTTATATTTTTAAGTTTTTTGATTGCGATAAGCAGACATAATTATTAATGTCGTTTTTGTTCAGAGTTGTATGTAGGTTTTAAATAAAGCGATTGAGTGTTTGTATCTTACTTAAAATCAGGAGTATTCAAAGGTGGCCATCAACTTTTTAATGTTTTAATATTGCTTCCGAAATGCACTTTTTATTAAAGAGAACGGAATCAATTAATTTTCATTTATTTATAAATATAATATGTCTTTTGAAAAAAGATCATAGAAAATCAACTTTACCTTTTCTATTATGAACTTTCAGGATCTATGCTCCACTGGGATTTGAGGATATCAGAAGAAGAAGATAATCACCTTATGAAATGTTCAATATTCCACTAGGACAATTAAAAAATATTATCAAATCCTACATTCTTATTTCAAATCTACTGTCTCGAGATATTTTATCTGCCTAAATCCTCAGATCTTCCTGTTATCGGTTTATTTCTGTTCCATATAATCAGTTATCAAATTTTTGTCATTCCTTTCCGATTTTGATCCCTTCAAATTTTTCTAATGTTCAATTTTCTACACTTTTATGAGAACATGTTATATATCTCTTCCTTTTCAATGTAAGCCTTTTATACTCTTCATTGTTATGACCACACCTAGGTTCCTATATTGTCAAAAGATGATCAACACAGAAAAAGACATGAATGCGGAGCGCAAAAATCTAGAATAAATAACTCAATTAATTTTGTGACTTGTTAAACACTTTGACAAATATGAAACGGTTTTGTTATCTGAATTTTCGAGATTTTATTCGATAATACTAAAGTATGTTTTTAGGGATCTTTTTTCGAAAAGTATGTTTTCGGAAATTTTTAGTTAGCTTTTTATAAACAACAAAAATTTTCAAATATCCCAATATTGGGATTAAGCTTTAAGTTGAAAGATATTTTTAATTACGAACATTTACAGCGTAGGATCTTTAAAATCGGGTGAGAATTGTAGATGCTATGGAATCACGATTTTCCAATTTCGTATTATCTCGACCGACAATTATACCCTAAAAAACACGTTTTACGAAGGTTCTCGTCGATGACGCCTTATCATTTGTAAACAGTGCCTAACGTATTAGATCATCTGCTGGACTGTGAACTATTCGTAACAGGGTGCTCAGTACTCGGACTTCAAAGATCTCTACATAATTTGCAAATTTCATTTATTCGTGTCGAGACACACATCTTCGTTCACAACATATGGAAACGGGAAAACTTAAAAAAAAGTGGTGGACGGAGAAAAACATGGAAAGTAAAAAAGCAGTCTAAACCCTGCTTTCTAGTTTGACGATCTGTTCGTTTTAATCGGGACATTTGCAGGAACTACTAGATTACGATCTCTATTCGTTTGTATTTACTTTTTGCACTCTGTCATCTTGAGCAATGATTAGTCGTGCTGCTGTTTAGTGTGACCGTCTGCTCTAAATATTTGACTGGGGCTATGTGTCACAAAGTCGATGTTTTTATTATTCATATATGGTTTTTGCGCTCTTGAGACCACCCGGATGGAAAAAAAAATATATGATAGAGAGTTAAAATCTTAAATAAATCAGTCTGACTGCTCTTTAGTATTATTATTTGAGTAATCATCTTATACTGTTTGATTGGTACAATCGGTGCCGAAATTTCGATACTTGACCAGATGTCCCACTTGATCACACAATTCTACGAGAAATTTTTGTGTGATTCAATCTTTTACATTAAATCGGTACTTGTATTATATTAATCTACACAGGCCCTACAAATACCGGGATCATGTCAGTATGTTAGAAAGCTAAGGGACTACTTAAGAAGTAATCTGCTGCGTAGAATCCAGAATCCGGGGTCAGCATTGGCTTATCGTGACTTCGAATAGCCATATTACTTTACGAAAAATAATCGTAATTAATCTCTTGAACTCTTATATGAAAGGATTAAAGATGGTAATAAATGATGTAACTGGAGAGACAGACCATTAAAATATTTTCGCACCCTGTACATAACCTCAAAAGTAGGAAAAACGCTCGGTTTTCGGGTACATAGCCTCAATTATCTCCATTTCCTGATCGTGATGGGCCAGTTCTGACTCACAGATTCGGATATCTAGGTAAAAAATTACTTCGGAAATGACCCTAAGCTTTCCAAAAACTAAACCATGTCATTTCCGATAATGATCTTTTGTCAGATTAGTTCATTTATAAGAATTTATAAATGCTAAAAAATTCATTGGAAGCTTTTGCATTCATTTTATGTCAAAACCGTCTTTAAAAAATACCCATTTTCTCAAGGAAAATATGTACCCGACCAATGTCCATGAAATTTTGTATCCGAATGCTGCTAAAAGTTGACCATTATGACTAGTCACAAATGTTACTCGTTCTTTTAAACTCGAACCGCTCCCCGTCCTATCAGTTACTGAAACAGCTTTTAAACGTTCCAAGTAATCAAACTAGATACCATCCTGAAAAACTACCGATTTCAACAAACAATGTACCTGCCCGATGTCATGAAATCCTTGGTCCGAATTGCGCAAACAGTGATCGTCTCACTAGTCATACATTTTAACCTGAGAACAGTCCCCACCATCCTATTAGGTATTGGGATAAACTTTACATACTTCCCTGGTACATCAAAATAGAACTCAACAATCTGCTCCTAACAGTCAATTGTCCGCCTCATAAATGTCAACGATTTTCAAAGCTATTGCCACCTTATATAATAAAACCTTCTTCTGATCTCCTCTCGTTCACGAATTCCGCCTCTCTGTCTATTTGCTGCTTCTTCATTTGTCATAATTATCATTCAGTCAAAGTAGCTTCATTCACATAACCCGTAGGCAACATACTCATCTGCACAGTCACATCTGTATCTCTCCTGCATGCAGCTATTCCTTTTGCCTGCCATCAGCAAGCCATTCATTCATATTCAAGTCTGGTCACACTCTCCTTCCATATGCAAGAACTGCAATGCACATGCAGGCCACTTGAACTCTCACACTTTTGTGCGCTCGAAGTCAAGTGCGAAAAATACTTTGCACCCAGGAAGAATTGCAGCTACACGGAAGTCAAACGAGGACTATGCAGATCCCAGGCAGACAGCCAGGCAGCCAGCCAAATGCCTAAATAGTCCTTTATTACAGTCAACTGCAAGTCAAACGAAGTGCAGCAGAGTTGCTGCAGAGTCAACGTGTTTGTGCATATGCATTTGAATGCAAAACTCCCTGCTCCTGGCTGCTGGCTCCTGTTGCTGCCTGCCTGCATCTCCGCCCCTGCCATGTGCCACATGCACATGCTGCAATTGCACATGCTACGACGTTGCAACACTGACGTTGCATTATCCCTTAACATTTGTTGGGCTTTGTGTTTTCCATGCACATTTTGTCCTTTTTTGTTTTTTTGCAATTTGCACTTGAATTGAAGCCTGCCGCAGCAGGATGTGAATGCAGCATGAGGATGTTGTTGCATTGTGACGTGGTTTGAGGCGCCTCTTGCTTTGTGCTTTCAACATCACACGTCACTTTGCAGTTTTCACACTTGGGCTGCGTGCAACAGGTCGGCACTTGAGGCGGCGCCGCTTTTTGTGGCAGTGTCTGTGGCTTACAGACGATTAGTCTATGGAGTGTTTGCAAACCAGCAGGAGCAGGAGTTGCCACTGAAAGGAGCAACTTAATTAGAACTGGTATGTGTTTTAATAAATTAAAAATGTTGCATGAGGGTTTTTAACAATAACTAATTAGTTTAACAATAAAATTGCTTAGATGAGGTTAATTTTCGTAGATTTCACGCTTGCGCACAACGTTTTCATCGTAGTCCTCGATGTCATCGTCACCATCATCAATGTCCACGTCATTGGGACGCACCGGATAGCCTTGCTCCGGTGGCACAATCTTAACGCCGCGCTCGCCAAATAGCAGGCAGTCAAAGTTACTGATGATAAAGAAAATGTTAGCTCCGAATAGGCACTCCTTTGAGGCACTTACCGCTCAAACAATTCGTAGCCCTGAAACTCGCCGGACATGTACATACAAACATGCATGTTCCTGCCCAGAAACCAAATATCATGAAATTGTATGCAAGCGCGTGCAAAATTAAAACGCGGCGGTCTAAAGCAGAAAGGCGGCGGATTCTTTCCCGAGACCTTATGCCGGAACCAGATATTGTTATTAACGCGCATGCGCAACTCGAAGGAGAACTCCTCGGGTCGATAGGCTACCTCCGTGCAGCTATTCATGCCAATGACGGAAAGAAATCCTGTAAAGTAAATATTAGTAAAACGGCTTATTAGGTTAAATCTTAGAGAGGGTACGTACCTGCACAACATTTGCAAAGACCCGTGTCACAGGAGCACGGAATTCGATTGACCAGATTGTTGAAGGTAATGTTGGGCAGATTAAACTGACGTGACTCTTCCTCATGGGCGAGCAGGTTGAGGCGGTAGTTCAATAAGCCCAGCTGTAAAGTAGCTTCATGAGCTATATCCTCATCGGGCTGGAGTGCAACTGCATGAATTTGGAATGATTTGTGGTTTTATGATAGGTTAATATGTGTGTGTGAATAGATGAGTAGACTATAAGGAAAACCTATAAACCCTTGTACCAACTAAAAATTAATAGAACCAACTAGTGGCGGATCCATTTGGAGAATTTTAGGGTCCCAAGGTTTCAAAAATGGGATGAAAGCATTTTGCGAGCTCTAATATACATACTCTTCGAAGTGAAGAACCCCTCTCAAGACCAAAAATTAGATCCGCACCTGGAACCAACTAATTCAGCCAAAATTAGGTTCTTCATATAATCTCCATTCATAATAAAAGTCGATCTTCACCTATGTACTCGTGACGTCACTAACTAATTCGATATTATGGAAGTCGTCTTCAACGCTAGATTAGCGATAGACTATTGCATTATTCATTGGACTGTTTATGAACAACTATCAAGTCCGGGCGACAGCCAATTTTCAAGACAATTAGTTTTTCGCGGGGCATCTATATTTGATTGCCAGATATTTAAGCGGCAGCCTGCTTAGAACCTCAATAAAATTAAACGTAGACTACGGGCTGATATAGCTCTTAAACAAAGATATTTTGCTTGCTTGGTTTTAACCTGTCAAACCCTAGGTGCAGTGAGTCACAAGCCGCTAAGCTATACATTCCAAGATTTCAAGTCGGTGTAGACTCAAAATACGGTAAGATTATAATGATAAAGCCACCGTGTCAACTATCAATCCATGTCATAATGACCCTTAAACACACCCACTCCGACCGTCATAGACGATCCACTCTTATTAATTTATTCCTCAAACTCAATGAAGTATATTACTACAAATATTCCAAGGCTTCCATTGTCTAATATGTATGTGCATAAAAATTTATATTTTCTCTTCCAGAAATCGATTCTTGGGGCTTACTTATTAGGGATGCGCTATGCCGATCTGATATTATAAATGTCGAGAGTATCGAAAGTCGGTACTGACTATTCAATACCGATATTTTGGCTTCACGATTAATCTTCGATCCGATACACATTTTCCAAGTATCGGCATCGAGATAAATTTAATTTTACATTTCGCTCTTGAATTTTTTTTAATGCTCAATGCGATATTCTGATCTATTTTGTATAGTTTTTCTTGCAAAAATTCTGATACCGTCTGAAATAGACTTATATTTTGAGGGAATCGAATCAATATCGGATATTTTTTGGAAAACTCAATTACTTCAATTCGATTTTTTTTCGGTATCGAACAAACTTTTTTACTTATGAGTGTAGAATCGACCTAGTAATAATATTATTCCCAGCCCAATACAAAAAAAACTTTCTATATTCCAAATTTGGTTACGAGATTATTCATGAAATAAAAGACATTATGAATTTTTTTAAGGTGCAATAAACGCTGCATATTTTGGGGCTATATAATATATCACCGAAACCAACAAAATTTTCTAAACTGGTTTATCCCTGATATCAGTGTATCAGCAAATCCACAAGAGATTTTGGGGTCCGAACCACTCCCTCCCAATACATTTGGAAAAATGGGTTTTGAGGGTTCTCTTATATGTCCGCCATTATGTCACAAACATTTACGAAAATTCTATTTGTATCTCGCAAAAAATTTAGAATTCTTTCAGTAGAATTCTAGCAACTAGCTAATTAACATCTCCAAAACAATCAGCTTCTTTATAAAAATCTGAAGAATTTGTAGAAACGTGAAAACGAGATTAGTGGCCCACGTTTTGCGCCAAAGCAAAGCACCAACAACTTCAAAATAAACAAACTACAAAACAAAATATTCGTTAACTCATCATCATCGTCGTTGTCGTGGTCGTCGTCGCACTTCCGCATTTAAAATAGTTCCGCTTTAAAGCTGCTGACTTATCCGCTAACAGTTTCAACTATTAACCTTGACAGCATCAAACAAAGAAAAAAAACGCTAAGAAACCGCCTCATCTGAAATATATTTTTGATGTCAATGGAACCAAATGAAACCGCTTCAAGCCAGAGAGCATGGCAACAAAGAGCGTTTACAGTGGTCAAGATCATGGACAAGAGTATAATAGTTTAAAAAAACTGGTAAATTTTTGGGCGCTCTCTTATCACTCCCAAATGAGCTGGCGTCGGCGTCGGCTCCGGCGTTGGCTGCAACTTTTTTATTACGACCATGCCGTTAAGTTTTGCAGACTTAT
Organism: Chymomyza amoena; assembly: GCA_037043745.1. Lineage (NCBI taxonomy): Eukaryota > Metazoa > Arthropoda > Insecta > Diptera > Drosophilidae > Chymomyza > Chymomyza amoena. Next base: position 229,625 of record JBAMAX010002982.1, read on the forward strand.
TGATATGCTCGATGGTGTTTGTTAGCCATGTTGCGTAGACCATGGGCATGGGGGTCGGGGTTGACTAGCACTAGCTCATTAAGAATATTTCAAGATCAAGTATTAAAAGATGTGTGCGTGTGTGTGTGCGTGTGAACTATGTGCTAATAGAAAGAGTTAACGAAATACTGGCCAAGTACAAACAGAACGTGAATGGTTCATTTATATGGCTTAACCTGCTGCCAAATTAGTTTGGCTTTGTTTTTATTGGTATTACGTTTTTACAGCCCGCTTGCATGTATTATGTGTAAAAGATACATATGTATCTACTATCTATATTGACATTGCTTGGTTGACACGTTCGTTCAAGCCAACTTGGTTTTGGCCCATGGATGAAATTTATGTTGTAGGCATAATTATACATAATATGGTATGTAATTTTTAAGACTTTTTTTTTGAGAGACTAAAATTTACACAACATTAATTTGTGTGATTTGGCGATAAAATCTAAAAGACAGGTATGCGAGTATGGAACCAGATTTCTACAAATCATAAAATTTTTTTTAGTTTAAACAAGGTTATGACAAGTTTGGCCTATTGTTGCATCATTAAGTTAGAAGGCTAAGAACTCAAAATATTTTGATTTCAAATTAGTTCAAAATAGTTATAAAATATCATGTAATAAAATTTGCATTCACGAAAATCAAATTCACTAAATTTCTACAAAAGGAAATTGTAAATTAGTATCTGTACTCTTAAAAATTCTTTTCGATTTTTCTTTTTATGTTAATATATAAACGCTTATGTAATTAAGAAGTCTGGTTATAATTCTTATATTTCTTTTGTTAACAAAAATTTATATTTTTTCTTATAATTCACAACTGGTTTAAGTCAGCTATCGGTGTAAGAAAAAAGTGTAACATTTTAGGCTTTAAACCTAACAATTCACAAGTCATTAAAGCTTTCAATTGGTGATAAAGGAAATAATATTCTAAATTTTCTAATTACTAATTTTATTCTTACTTTTTAAATTATGTATTAAAATATGAAAATTTTTTGTACAAATCTGTCGATCAGTGGTATTATACAAACGTAAGGATAAGGGTAATAGGGTTATATCGTAAGTTTATTATTGGGGAATCAATTTATGCGTGATTTCACGAAAAAAAAAAAATATTTTTTTGACTCCAGAACTGTAAAATACCCGAACAACTTTCTTTCTTCCGGCTTTAAAGAATTAAATATAAAAATAAATATTTCAAAAAAAAATAAAATTTAGGGTAAATAAATACTCTCAAAAAAATAAAGTTTAGTTTTAAAATGCAATTTTGACAGTCTAATTATATACCTACCCAATTTTTTTTTTAAGTTTGTATGTTAGCTAAAAAAAAAACTGGGCCTCGTTACTTTAAAACAATCTGTTTTTGCACGGTTGATACGTTCTAGAAAAAAAAAACCCATTCAAAAGAAAACAATATCCTTAAGCTACTATGAAAATAGATTAAAACGGGGAATTTCCTAACTTTATTTCTAAAAGATTAAATTAATTAAAATATTTTTCTTTAAAATTCCAATAGATTGGTTTTTAATAACTGAGCGAAAGGAAATGAAAATTAAAAAAAAAATTGTGTACCGGTTTTTTTCAAAAACGTGTAAAAAGCTAACTGAGCATTTTATTGGCTAGTTTTACATTCTGGAAGATATTGGATTTTTTTGTGGATAGTTTTGGGCATAAGTGCACTATTTTTCATAGTCAAGATTCTGTAGGACAGAAATGCAGATTTGATGCGTACGCTGCTGTTGGGTGGGTGCTTAAATATAGCGCAATCTGTTTTTTAGTGGTAGTATTTTTGCTTTCGATACATTTCCAAACATTTTGTACGCATTGGTAGATATTGGCTCCTTTTGGAAAACAGCTTTGGGCAGAAGTGCACTATTTTGCTTAGTCAACTTTCTATGCGGGGCAAAAATGTATTTTTTTTTTTTTTTGGGTAAGCTGCTGTTGGTTAAATAGAGCACAACCCGTTTTTTAGAGGTAGTATTTTTAGTAATGATACATTTCCAAACAGTTTGTACGAACTGGTAGATATTGGCTCTTTTTAGAACACAGTTTTGGGCAGAAGTGCACTTTTTTTTTCAGTCAAGGGTCTATGGGGCAGAAATGCTGAATTTTATTTTATTTTATTTAAGCTGCTGTTGGTTGCACTTCTGCACAAGTAAATTAATTTAGCAAACTTAAAAAAAACACAACCGGTTTTTAGAGGTAGAATTTTTTTCCAACAATTTTTTGGAAGCTTTGTGTAGTAGTGCACTACATATGGTAGTCAAGGTTCTGTGCGGGGCAGAAATTCAGAATTTTTTTTGTGTGAGTTGCTGTGGCACTGCTGCCCAAGTGAATTAATTTGGAACCGTGCTTAAATAGAGCACAATCTATTTTTTAGAGGTAGTATTTTTGCCAACGATACATTACCAAGCCCGTTTTAAATTGTAAAGCAGGTTTTAGTAATTATTAGATTAGATAAATATTTGATTTGGATATTAAAATTATTGTAAAGTTTAGCAGAAAACAATAGCGAATTGGTCCGATTGGCTTAAAATAAAGTATATATAAAATTTAATTGGAAATTACTCATTAATAAGAAAATTTGAATTTTTTGTAATCTTCCGCCTTCTTCAAATTTTAATAGGAAAAAAATTCAAATTATATTACGCTTAAATATTTTAAAATTTTTTTAAATAAATTTGCCCATTTGCCGAAATAAAACACCAAAACATTTATAAAAAATATTTTACATATTTTATTCTATGCGTATTTACAATAACACAGTCGCTTTTTAGGTTATCACAAGTTTGTAAAAATTACCAATAAACCATATTAGTTTTTAAAGCATTATATATAGATCTATCTTAAAAGATACTTTGTATCTGTACTGTACTGTGCACTTAAGCGCGTGCAACTCATTTGTAGCTAAAAATATTAAAAAGTTCACTTAAGGTTAATGTAGATTTAAAAAATTTTTACAAACATTAAAAAATAAAGCGCTAATATTTACACAATTTGCATATTCTAATAAACACAACTTAATGCTAAATATTCAAATTCGTTGCTAAAAAGTAAAGTAATCGTTATCGAAAAATCACGTTAGGCAAGTATTTACAAAGCGATAGAATATCGGCATTGCAAAGGGATTAATAAAATTGATAACCAGATAGTAAAAATACGACATAAAGTAGCAGTTCTTTGTACTACCGGTATCCGATTTGGCCACGGCCAAAAGCGAGGCGGCACATAGCAGATAGAAGAAGAGGCGGGGCTGTGAGCTGGCTGCAGGCATCTTCAGAGACTTCGAAGGTTGACTTTACTGCTTAACTGATTTCGCACGGTTTGTTTATATTTTTTATTATTATTAAATTAATGTATCTCGTTTGAGCTTTAGCTTTTTATGCTTATCCACGATATGTTTAAAAAAAAATCCCATCCACACACACGCATCCAGTTCGCACAACTTTCGCTTTCGCGCTTTTTTAAAAACCAACACAACACCGAAAGTGTGTTAACTTCAATTTACTTTTAGTTTCTATATTTATATATATATGTTTCTTTTTTGGTAGTATCTTTATGTGTTTTATGGCTTTAATATTTTTATAACTTGTTACTTGGGCTGTGGCTTTGTTTGTTTGTTTGTTTGGCTCAGACTACACTTAACGCGTCGTTGGCGTACGCAGTACCGTACGTGTTAATGGCTAAAATACAACTGGCCAAGAAAACGGTAGCGCCTGCGCATGCCAAGCCAAGCTCCGAGCTACACGGCAGAGATCGGCGGCAGCAGAGCGGCGGCCAGCGGCGCCAGCCTCAGTCTACACAAAGCGCGCGACTCTTTGGGATTGACAGTTTGGCTTGGTATGAAAACCAGTATTTTTATTTGTATTTTTTATGCATATCTTTAAGATAGATTTAGTATTAAGTGTCGTCGTCGTCGGCGGCTATGTCTGGGGAGCTGTTATAATTTCTCTCGCAACGCGACGTAGACTCTCACTTTTCACTGTCAGGCCCATTTAGGTGGCGGCAGGCAGACTATTGACATTGGGTCCAACGATGATATGAAATTTTAATTAACTTGTCACTTGTAATTGTCTCAAAAGGCAGTTCGGTGTCTTTTAAGTGCGTCATCGTTTGATGTTGCCTCTTGGCGCAGTAAACAATTGTGGCATGTTCGCTTTAGTATTTGTTTAGGGTTCGTAGTTTTGAAGCATATTTAAAGGCAGTTTCGTTATATAGCAGTTAAAGTTGAAAATAATATACGCGTGTCAAAACGAGTTCTATAAAAATTAATAGTTTTGCGAAAACCACTTTTTTTGAAAACATCCGCTTAGCTGGAAGCTACAATTGAGAATTCTGATAAATATGCATATATTAAGTCTGGAAATCGGGTTACTCTCAGACAATAAGCAATCAATTTGCGCTTTATTTGCTTACGCATGATTGTTTATATAGACCGTACTTAAAAGAGAACACTTTCTTCACCTAGGGCCAACGTACACTGAAAAAAATTTAAATGCTTAAGAAAAATTAAGCATTTTGAGACATCAATTCTGTCATATTCTAAATTTAATGTATTTTATATACTAGCCAATAATCTTTTTTCTACTTACCAGAAACTTATTAAAAGAAGTTGTGCTGAAAAATTATGAGAGATAACTATGTTAAGAAGAATCGGAAACCAGACTCCATCAAGAATTTTTTTAAATTTGTTTTGTAATCAAAGCTGGTTAATGAACCATAGAGCCATAGAGCATTTTTAAGTCTTAGATGAATTACAGATTTTAAACTTGTTAAGTGTTTTTAGTGCTCAACCAGAAATAAATCTGTAAAAAATTATATTTTATATTGGAAGAATCCTGAGACACGACTGTTTTAAGAAGAATTATGAAAAACTTCGATGAAGTATATTGAAAATTCTTTTTTAATCTGAGCTGGTTAAGTTAAGGTACCATGACGTAATTTTGGAATTTTAGACGAATTACAGATTTAAAATAAAGTGGTTTTTAATAAATTGTTTTTAATACTTTATTTTATAGACTAAAATTTTTCTGTAAAAAAACACTTTTTTGTTTTTTTGAAAAATTTTGAGACATGACTGTTTCAAGAAGAATCGTAAGCCAGGTTCAATCGAAAATATCTAATGTTTTTGCTGTAATCGGAGCTCCTCGAAATTTGTTAGACTTAGCTTTAATTTAGCAAAAACTTTTATATATTTAGAAAGGGAGTTTTTTTTTTTTATTTTAGAAGCTATGACGACCCGAAACTGGCGAAAGTGACCAAATATTTGAGAATTGGTTTTAGTCAATATTTTTTTTATATCTATTTAAAAATGAAAATTAAGTAAAAATAAGTTCCTTCTTGTATTACTAAATTAAAATATTAAAAGAAATATTGCATTAAAGATGTTAAAGTTTCCCCCACAAAACCGGCTTTTAAATGGAATATGGGTACAAAGCTAAAAGTTCATATTTTAATCAAATTTATATATTTTAAGCATCATCTGTTAATTATTTTTATTTTTTAATCATTATTTATTATTACTAAACGTGATAATTATTAATATCGAGGACAAAAATCGTATTTTTCTTTAGTTAAATAGTTTTAAAAAAAGTTATTAATACAAATTTTTTAATGAAATTTGAGTAATGTTACGCCATTAAACGTATCGCTAATAAATAAACAAGCTAAGATTTTTAGATTCAATATCTTAAAAAAGTAGTTAATTATAATAACATTTATGCCAAAATACTTTCCCAATTCGCAGATGTGTCGTATTTTGTCATACGTTTGACTCAGACCCACTTCTAATTTTTGTAACGTAACGCCATGAGCAGTTTTCTTGTATATCTATAGAGAACGATTGCTGTAATTTTTGGTTACCGTTATTTCTATATTTTTCAAGACATGAATAAAATGTATTAAAAATTTAAATAAATTTTTAAATTTACCATAAAAATATAATTTTCCTCAAAAATTTGCAGAAATTTTGATATGAATGCAAAAATAGCGACCAAATAGTAACTTTGATGAAAATATGGTCCAAATTTAATCGATGGATAATATAGTACAATTATATACGGTTTCGAGTTGAGTACAACCAGAGTTCTTTGTTATTAGGTAGAGATTTTTTTCGAATCATTTTTATTTTTCGAAATGTTTCGTAGTCGTTTCGTTTTTTGACTTATTTTTGGTTTTAGCATATCATATTACGACTAAAACATGTTGAGTATATATTGCTTACCATAATTTTGCTTCTAAAAAGTTAGTAAATATTACAATGTAATATTATTTTATTTTCGAAAAATTTAGAAAACTTTTTTAAAATGTATTTAAATTAAAGATTCCTGGTTCATTTTCATGTGTACGATTGTATCTTCACTTTTATTGCATTGTATCGACCCCCAATATCATCCATAAAAGCACAATTTTTTGTTTTTCGAAAAATTTAGAAAATATATTTAAGCTATCTTTCTCGAAGCAATGATTTTTTTTCTTACTAGTTCCCTTGATTGTTAAGAGCAGCATAAAGTTTAATTTATAGGTAAGGTTGAGTAGGCAGCTCAGATAGTGACTGAGAACACCCAGATACCATAATAAGAAAAGGAATTGAAGAAAGGGAGGATCAAAAACTGTACGGCATCCATAATCGCATAAGTCTCTCATTTTTCAGAACCGTTTTGAGGATTCCACAAAAGATTTATATACTCGATAAAATATGAACAAATTTTTTTTTAATATTTATTTAATTTTATAAACAGAAAGTTTTTCCAAATATGTTTAGGAACGTTGATATCATAGACTGTTCAGTACAATATTATAACATGTGCTTATCTGATAAATATTATATCAAATAAACACGCCAAAATCTTTGGTGTTTGGTGATAATTTTTAATTTAAATCAACTCTAAAATTTTTTTCAGTGTACTTTTTTCACTTATCTTAATTGAAGTGGAAAAGGTGCTATTTTTGGTGACATTTTGTGGTTTGGCAGCTATGACCTCAATTTGGATACCATGGGAACTAGAACGAAGAAGCGAATATGTATAAAGCCAAAATAAGCGATTTTTTTAAATAAATAAATTACAGTTTTAGACTGTCCAATAATTAAAAATACCTTAATCACGTTTAACAGTTATGCATATATTAAAAAACTTTTTATTATGCAATATTTATGCAAATGCATATAAAGAAAAAATGAATTGACTTTGTACATTAGTTAAGCTGACATTGACTTTGCCATAAATTTTGTATTCACACGTTAAATTTTTTATTAACTCGAAAGTGCTATATACAAATGTACAAATGTACTTATATATATATACTATATATGTAAAAAACATTTCATATTTGTTTGACGGCACGTGACTGGGCGATATTGTAAAATTTTTTTACTATACGATTATGCAGCGGATAACTTCGTGTACTGTGCTGGCCGCCCTAGCCATATTTTGGCCATGAACAGGTCAAATTGGTCAGCATGCAAATGAATTATGTTAATGGGCAGCAGGTAGGACTTAACTTTTCAACTACCAGTTACATAGAGCACCCAAACTTGCCTACTGCCTGAACATTGCGTGACCCACTAGCGCCATCTATGGGCCATAAAGCAAGCTCTGCTGCTGCTGTGGCATGTGAATATTTGCTTTGCGCTTCACGTTGCAAGTATATTGGCCACAGTGGGCCAATTGATTTGCAATGTTTTTACTTGACCACCGCCAGAGATTATTTTGGCTCGATCTTGTTGTGTTTGTTGTTTTTGTTTTTGGCCGTTGCACGTAAATCATGTGAAATCAATTTCCCTTGCGCAATTTTCCACTTTTGGCAAATATGCCAAAAAAAAAATCAGACAGTCTTCAGCCACGCGGAAAATCGTGAGTAAACATTTGGTTAGCCTGGTCAAGACTGACGGTAGGCAGGCCGTAGTTGTTGCTGTTTTTGATGGTAGCATCTTACGGTCTAATAATAGCATGTTAACTCATAACATGCCATCAATCACTCAAAATTCGTATCTGCTAACTTAGAGAGCTCTCCATGTAACCATAATTCGCATGTGAAAATTGGAAAATTGTTTGTATCTCGTTGATCGTCAGCTTGGATACATAGTGGCATGTATGAATATGTAATTTGTGGCGCCACTCGGTCGCAGTGAAAGAGTCTGTGCCTCAGACTCTTGGTTGCTAAGCTGTAGACACATATATTACCTTTACTTTGAGTTGGGCTACATACGAGGGTTGGCATTAATGTATTGGGATTAGCCTGTATTGGGATCGCCCTCTCGGGGATCGTCACCTTGACGTGGTGAAGGAGCTTAGTAGCTGCAATGACTCTAAGAGCAACGCCGGCGGAAGCTTAGCTACTGGTAGGGTCACCCTTGTCGGTAAGGACTTCGAGGAGCAGTGAAGCGAAGAGCGATCTGTACACAGAAAAAGCGTCTGCAAAAGGCATCTGCTCTCCAGGTTAGGGGTGGCCTATAGGCCTGTAGTGACCTGTCACTACGAGCAGTGCTGTCAGGACCGACTTTGAGCTTATATCTTATTGTCAGAGCCCTGCTCCCTCACATTTTTCTTTATAAAAATTACAGTAAACCCGAGAAATATTCATTCTCCAAGTGGTACCCGTGTTCCTGCAGCTAATCCAACTGCTTCAGCAACATGCACAACGGACTTGGAGGTACAACCCCATATTTTAGAAATTTCAATATAACGGAAATCAATGGCCCTATGCTCCACTAGGAGTAGCAGGAGATAAGAAGAATTAGTCTGAAAGCTTGCCTTCTTGATTTCAATAATGGTTCCAGCTAATAGACAAGTTTCTTTTAAATCAGAACTGGCTTCTGAGTAAGTAATTTCCCAAAACATAAAAAGCAACCCTCGCAACCCAAGACTTCTAAGCCATTCGCTACAAATCTAAAAAAAGTAACACTTTTTTTCCACCTCTCGTTGCAATATGCAACATAAGGCAACCAAATCCAACCCATTAAAATTATTTTTCCGAGCGCACTCTTCACTTCTTCTTTGTGCATTAATTCCAAATGTATTTTTTGCTTTATTTTTATGCACTCTATTCGCCGTTGTCTTCCTTTTTCCGTGCTTCAACATTTTCTTGTTGTACCTCTCTTATTTTGTTCGCCTTTAAGTATGCTACGAGTAGACTATAGAAATTTTTATACAATTTTGTTGTTCATTTGTTTTAAGTTCTCCAAAACGAAAATGCCAAATGCAAAATGAAAAGAAAACATATTTCTTTTTTTTTGTCTGGCAGCTATGAAAAATGGTATATGGGAAGTCGGATGTGGGATTTGGGAAAGGTAAGTGCTCATTTTTCTTTTTTTATTATTATAATATTTAAACACACACAAATACACAGCACAGGTAATGCAAGATGTCTGTTTATTGAATGAGCTTGGGGAATTTCTCAACATATACGAAAAATCTATTTTTTGTTTTATTTTGGGTAGCTTTATTTTTGGCTTTGCTTTGTTGTGTTAATTAAGCAGGAATGCTGTTATTATAAAGCACTGGGTCCAGTTTGCCAGAAGCTCTCCTGAGGGAAGCACACAGCTTGATGTTTGCATGAGCTTGTTTTATTTTTGATTTCGTTTTCGGAGCAGTTGTCATATTTGCAACAATTTTTTGAGACTCAAGAGATTTTGTGAACTTTTCATGTCTTTACATTTATTATTAGGTTCGAATTCTTGGAAAAGAAATTTCCGGGTATATATTCTTTTTCAAGAAAAGAAGATTTAAAATTTTTAAGCTCCATATGCTCCAAAAGGTAGTCCAGAATGGTTTTGAAAAAAAGTAGGAAAGATTTTATTACCTTAAGTCTTGGTTATGAATTTTTTCGATTGTACTTCAAATTAGCAGGTATAAGAATTAAATAATAAAAAAATACGCAATATTTAAGTTTTCTTTGTATTGCCTGCGCTAGTCCAAAATGGTTAGGTTAAAAATATAAGAAAGAATTAATAAATGTTATTAATGAAGTTTTGGACTATTTTGTAAATTAATACTGGCAACAACGCAAAAACTGATTCAGTTTCCCAGGGCTATTCTATAAGGGTTATTCGTAAAATGTGTTAAAAAGTTGAGTGAGATCGAAAAACTTTTTTTTCGAAATTAATACAAAAGTTTGTACAAAACAATAATTTAAAATTTATACTACACTAATTAACTTAAAATAAAAATAATGATGAATATAATTTTTTGAAGTTGTCTTTAAAATTTTTAGTAGAGCAAATTTTTAATTGAAAAAGTGTTTTAAATTTATTTGACGATAATTGTTTATATTTTATAAAATGTACTAGATTGTGCAGAGCTTAAAAAAAATTCACAAAAAAAATTTTTTGATATTAAATTACATTTTGCAATTTTTTTAAAAATTGTTTGAGATTTTTTGAAATTTTTTTTACTATAAAATGTACTGGATTTTGCAGAATTTTAAAAAAATACTAATTTTTCATTTATTTAGTATTTATATTGATATAATATTGAATATAATATTCTGAATATTACATTAAAATTGCAAATTTTTATTTAAAAGTTCGATTTTTACATATGTAATTTGTATTCATAATTCTTGTTTTGAAAAAGGATCAATGGATGGAATTGTGTTCTTGGAGATGCTCTTATGACATTGTTTTTTTTTAAGGTTAATTACGATTATAAGAATTTTTAGTACTGTAAGCCCATTGGTTACGCTAATTTACACGAAAAATGAATCTTCGTAAAAAGAGTTTTTTGGGGGTTTTTTTAGATCGAGAAATATGAATAAGACAACTTGTTCTTTTCTTATGCACCATTTTCGTGATTTTTTAAAAAAACAAAATACAAAATGTTGTTCACAAGATATTAACGAATAACTGAAGATAATCACAAAACAAGTTTTTCGAAAAAACGGGGAAAAAGGTAAATTTTCGTGTTTCTCGACCCAAAATTACCAAAAGAAACACTTTTATACGAAGGTTCACATGATGATCCTAAAATTTGTTAAGAAGTGTTATAGAGCACCTTAATGCCTTAGAGATATAGCTCGTTTGTTTAAGAAAGTATCGTCACTTAATTTAGAAATAGAAAGATTTTCAGGAGTAGGTAAGCATTGGGACGAACTTAATCGAATTTAGTATTTTTTATTAATTTTTTTACCAGTGCAGGGTATCTGGAAGTCGTCGAGATCGACTTTACCATTCGATTAATTAAAATTTGTTTAGTTGTCTTTACCAAAAAACTAATAATTTGTCAGAAATCGAGCAATAATTATATTAGTTATTTTTATGGGCTATCGAAGGTTTTTAGTTTGGGATTCAATATTAAGCCATTTATTCCAGTACTCTCGAAAATTTTAATTGTCAACTATGTGATTGCATATTAAAGACTTTTTTTTTAAATGAAAACAAAACTATTCTAAGAATCCAAATATTTTCAACCTTTAGCTCAGAGATGAAAGTGATTTATCGTTTTTTTTTCTTGTTGAAAAATCATTTAAGTATAAATGTCGAAAATCCTTCAAATTATTTATTCCAATTAAATATCATCCTTAATTTGCAGTAGGCTATGAATTCATTTGTTAAACCTTCTTTTTGATAAATAAATGAATATTAATATTTTTTTTTAAGCAACATCTACAGTTTTGGTAAATTTCAACTATTATTCTTAAGCCTATTAATAAAATCCAGCTCTATCTAGATCACCTCGAATATTTCGCAAACTCAACAAAAAATGACATGCTCAATGATTCGCCCCATCTAAGACCCTTGTTTAATGCCATGTTTTTGCGTTATAATTAACCCTTTTTGCCCCCAAGACTGTTGCACACAAAGCGTGCCCCAGCCACAACAAACGCGAACCCCACTTCATGTTGCACAAAAACCCAAAACAAAACATTAAGAACGATTTGTTTCTTCTTTTTTTAGAATTGCCGAAAAAATGAAAGAATTGCAACATGCAAGCCACATATTCTCCAAGGACACTTGACTTTGGGTTTCTTGTTGCCTTTTGGAGTCAGCCACCCCCAAATAAAAAACGATGTTGACAGTTTCGTCTTTTTTTGCAGAAGTGCACTTTTAGGCTTGTTCTCCTGCTAGTAGCTGGTAATTGTTCTCCAACGTTTGCCACTGCCAATTAATTAAGCGAAATAAAAGCCAACAAGCCACAGCCAAAGCCACAAATGGGGGCAGGACACGTTCATTAGCACGTTGCTTGGATGCTGCAACATAATTCAATTTGGAGGCATTCAATTTGTTTGCTTTAATTTGAGCTTTAATACGCAATTAGTGCAATTCAATCAGCACAACTCAAGGGGTTGCCCCAGAGCTTGGATTGGGTATGACTGTTGTTGCCACAGCTGAGCTGAGCAGACGCAGCTCGCTGACGTCTCCGCCACCGCTGCCTTTTACCACCTGCGGCTTGCAGTGATTACGTGCAACATGAACGATGCAATGCTGCAACCAAAATTGGTTACTTTCAATACGCAAATGGCCAGAACTTGCGCCCGACCAGGAAGCGCGCTGCATCTGGCTGCATCTTTTGGTGTCGTTTATGGAAATGTGCCTTCTAGTAGAACAACTGTGCCCCAGACGCAGGCAGGCCAACATGTATTGTCGGCTGTTGTCGGTTATTGTCGGCGCCTTGCAACTTGTTTATGACACATGATGTTGCTGATGGAAATTGCCGTGCAATCGAGCGTTGGTCCCGGTGCTGCACTGCAGCCGCGGATTCGCTTAATTTAGATTAAACGACTTACTGCATACAATTTATTGGCATAAAGTTTAATTGAACAACAACTACAACATAGAGGGGCACGTTGCAAGAGGGCCCCCAAAACAAATACTTGTAGGTGGTCAGTTCAGACTCATGTGCAGGTTGTTGCTTCGTGGCCGTTGATCACGACTCTATTAACGGATAGCTCTGCGCCGCCTGCTTCCAAGTTGCACGTATTGGAAAGCGCTCAACTTTGGCCAAACTGCCGCAGAACTTTTTTTTGTGAGACAGAGAGCGGAACTTAAGCTGCCAATGGTTATTATTGACCCTCTGTGACATTGACGAGTGTCTGGATATTAGCGTAGATTTAATAGGAAAATCTTTTGGTTTACTTTTGATCTTGCTGCGCACTTAGAGCAATGATTTATCCATGCAAGATTGGCTTTAAAGCATCCTGGTATTATTTAAAATCAGCAACTGACATGTTCGGCGATTTGGCTTAATGCGTTTACATGTGGCCAACCTACTCTCTATACTCAATTGAGTAGGAGCCAACTACGAACATGCACCACCTGTTGCGCCAGTGTCTCCTATTCGGCGGGGTTGAGCTCCAAGTTGGCTGCGCTCACTTGAGTTGTTTGTGGCTTGTTTGCATCCATTGATAACAGATTTCAATTTAATGCGGCATTATTAATTCTAGACTCTTGTTAACGATCTTGCTTCCCATACTACAAAGTCCTTATGGCCTGTCACCGCTCATTAGCTGGTTCCCTTTCATTTCTTTAGTATTTTGGTGAAGAGTTTAGCCAGTTTTGGCATATATACGTCCATACTGGGGGCGTTGGCCAATTTGGAAATTTGCAGCAACATTAATAGCATTAAAGATATAGACCACCAGCCGGGTCTTAAATATTTAAACGAGTCCATGTTGCACAATTAAATTTAGCTAATTTTTGATAGGTGTTCTAAAGGGTTTTAAATGTCAAAAATTATGACAAAAATCGAAATCTAAAATTTAGGAATAAAGGAGAGTAGTATACATAGTTAAGTGCTTTAGATTTTTTTCAAATCCAAGTCTAGGGATAATGATGCTGCGGCGGCTGAACTCCTAATTGCAGATATATAGGGTGGGCCATCTATAGGTGTGGTCGTCAAATACTCCAAGGGAATGCTCTTCAAAGCATTGCCTTCATGTGGCCTTCATGCCTTGTCCCCCTCGAAAAGTAAGACTAGGCTATGGTACCTTGAGAGGGAAGCGGAGATAAGTTGGTCGTGTCTGTGGTAGAGGTAACACAAATCCCACACTTTTCGGGTTAACAAACTTTCTACAACTATAAAAACAAAAAATATGATAAGTTAAATTTTACTCCAATTTAGTGATGGATCATTTAACAGCCGATGTTCAATGTTTCGATGTTCGCATAATGTCCTGTAGGCCTATCGAATTTGGGGGGAAAATTTGGAACTAAATTGACCAAATAAACCAACGGATTGCCGACCCTTTATTAGTCGTTACAAAGCATATCTTTTGCTTCATTGGAACAGATTGACAAGAGAGGCAGGCAAGATCGCGGCCGTATTTGATGTTCTGCTTCCCATTCTGAAAGATTCAATTGAATTCCAATCTATGTACTCTCTTCTGGATAAGGGAAAGAATATGAAAGTGTAGTTCCAGCATTCTCTTGGTTTAAGGTCAATACATGAGATATTAAATCTGGCAAGAAAAATCAATATCCCAAAAATTAAGATAAATTTGTTCCCCCAATAATTCTAAATTTTTTCATTAAAATATTTTTGTCGCCTTTATACCAAAGTTTTTCGTAATGGCATCTCGATGGCCGAGATGGTTATCATAGTCCGGATCGATACACGTTAAATCTCTTTAAGCTAATAAAAACGTTTTAAGTTAAGGGAATAGCCAGAAGTTGGTGGTAAATCAGGTAAAGAGATACAGAGATCCTGGATTCGATAGGGGTCTCATTTAATGACAGAATCAATGAAGTCTGATTCCAGTACCAATCGAAATATGATGCGATTGAGGATCAAAACATTTTTTAAAAGGGAATAAACATATTATGAAGATCTTTTATTAAAATCCGACGGCTTGTATTTCCAATTTCTTTAATTACTTCGACGTTTCTAGTTTATGGTCTAGCAGAAAGCCGTTCGTCTTGATTCTCTGCCTTCTTCGACCGGTTGATACCCCTACAAAGTTAAAAAAATGTCGTACAGTCGAGACGGTGTTCCCGACAGTAGAATACCCTGTACTTTTTCTCTCAAAAAGATTTTTTCTGCACATTCCTACTGAGAACTTTCCAATGGGAATTAATTTTTTTTTTGGTGAAATTCGATATTTATACGTATAAGTTCCGAAAATCTACTGGAGGGAAATAGGTGAAGATATTAACATGATTTAATAAACTTTGTCTTCTGAGGAAATTTGCGCACCAGCTGGTAAAGTTTGGTGTTTCTAGATCATCTAGTCTCCGAGATCTAGCCGTGCATTCGGATGGACAAACGGACGGACATGGCTCAATCGCTACCCGAGGTTATGATAAGCAATTTAGTATTAAAGACTTGGGGTCTGCCGCGCCTCCTTCGTTCCGTTACATACATTGCACAAATCTAGTATACCCTTTGTATTTTTTAGTACAGGGTATAAAAATTAATAATAGGTATGAGATGAATAACAAATTATTATTTTTTTTAAGCTCTTTTTTCAAAGTTACCTTTTGAAAGTTATTAAAATGAGCATTTCTTCATTTCCCTTCTTTCATTCCTTTAACTCCTTGAGAAGTATAGAGACTCTCTTAATCTTCCAATTTATTATTGTAGCATTCTTTGCACTAAGTTAATTTTTTAGTTTAAGTTTGGGACATAAGCTAAAAGGGTGGTCGAACCTGACTACAATCTCCTAAATGCTACCTGTTCGCAAATTTTTTTTTTTCTAAATTTTTGAACTTTTAAAATTTTATTAAAAATGCTAAAATTTCAGTTTTTTTCTTTACTTATTATGGCCAACTCTCAGGACGTTTTTGGTTGCTTCTACATGATGACGACGACGACAAAAAGCTTTTAATATGATACCAAGATATACAAAAATAATTTTCATACTAAATTTTAATCCCAGAAATAGTCAATTATCTACACACATTCAGACAGAAATAAATTTATTTTATAAGTGCACGGTTGGCACTATCCGTAGCAACATAATATTGATTACCATCCTGCATATATGCATAATAATAATCTTCGTATGACGTTTGGAGCCAATGTCAGGATAGTCACGTCGCATATGAAACGTCTGCAATCGAACACACCAGCAATCAAAGTAGCAAACCAATCAAGCAACTGAAAATGAACAATCTATCACGTATGTAATTCCCATGAAAAAATTTCTGTGCACCAAGGTGGCAATGATGGTTATGGATGCAGTAGCTGTGAGATGCCAGAGTGTTGCCACACGGCACAGCAGTAGCACCAAATTGTTGTAGGTGAAATTATATAAAGGTATATTTCGTATATGCAAGCAGTAGCTGCATCTTTCAATCACAGAGTTCGTCATGCCCTAATCCTGAGAGCGCGCACATGTAGACCTATTTTTGCCAGCATTGCCAATCGATTCGTTAGGCTAATGCACATGATTGAAGGTGCACTACTTTTGATGCATCTGGAGCTGAGTTCAATTTGGGGTTCAGAGCAATTTCAGATGCTACCGCGTGAGAGTTGAGCAAATGAAAAGCTTTGCGAAATCAAATAAAGAGCAATGGCAGATCTGGTATTGCGATGAAATCGCACGATTGCCGATCGTTCACCGATCACCGGGGATCAGCAATCACCAAGCAAACGCCAATCATCAAGCGTTTTTGTGTTGCAACTGTTGCCAGTGTTGCACAGTGCTCTGTGCGGTGTTGTCTGTGCGTTGTGGCAACAACACGTAGAATCCAATTGTGAACATTTCGCCAGCTACTTGATGTTACGGGTCAACGTCAACGCAGCCTTTACGCTGCTTTATCTGTACCTCCCCCTCAGTCAGGCAGGTCCGTCAGTCAGTCAGTCAATCAGTCAGTCGGACAAAAATAGACAAACTCTGCAGCTCATAATCCCATGTTTGTTTGTATTAGCTGTGCAGAGTGCAGACAGCCCATAATTATGTCGTTTGAATCTCGTCGAATTGACTCTCGAAACGACTCTCGACTTGCTGACAGTAGCGCCGTACCTGGCTGGATGTGAACGTGGTTCAATTGTGAATTTTAAGTTGCTGCGGTTTTTCCCTAGCTACTACTCTTTTTTTTGTTTTTTTTGTTTTATTTTGGCATTTTGATTGCCGTAGACTTTGTGGCGCATATGAATTATGAGTTCAAGTCGCATTCTTTGGTTTAAGGTTTTAAGTTTTAGGTTTTACTAACTTGGCCTGCGCCTGCACTTTGGTTTACTATGCCATTCTCGGTTAGTAGACCATGGGAATATGCTGAGTATTTTGTAAGCTTAAAGCTATTTGTTTGGCTTAAACTGGGTCTGTGCTCGGTGCAAAATGTATATTCTATAAAACGCGTGCAAAACGCGTCAGAGCAGTCAATGAACCGCACGCTTCGTTGCAACGTCAGACGGTGGATATTGCTTCTGACGCTGAAGGTGACGTGTGTCGGGTGTGCTATTTTTTTGCACTTAATTTTTTTTCGCATTTCTCCCAAATTAACACTTTGCCACACACACACGCACATGGACGCACTCACATGCATAAATTACGCCAAAAAAATACACACAGCGTACACACAACGCTCAACACCCGCCACCCGTACCATCCAATAATTCCAGCTTGCGGTGCGCCCTTGTTAATGAGTGAAAAATCATGTTAAACATTTAATGCACATGCTCGTAATTATTCTATTATCTCACATTTTGCGCTTTGGTGTTTTTATACCCTTCAAAAAGTGTGCTTAAGAATTTAGAGTACGATTGTAACATACGAAAATTTATGGAAGAATTTTATTTGAGACATTTGGATTTTCAAGACTTTACTTTTTTAATTTGTTTAAATCGAATTTAAATGTAATTTTTTTAATAGGATAGTATTTCTAGATGAACGGCCTCAAAATAACATTAATATATCTTAAAAATCCTAATTTTTTTTTTATGGTGAACCGTTTTGACATATTACAAACCCAACAAAAAAGTAACTTTCAGATCCAGAACGCAGACTTCGTTTTTCTCTTAGAGTCGCTGGATCGGAATCAGTGGCTTAAAAAACACCAGTACGTCGGATTTTTGACAACCTTAAAAGAGCACTTAAAAAATCTTTTTCGATTCTGAATGTCCGACGATGTTAAGCCTCAGCGTTTCGGGACTATAAAAAAAAACTCCCAAATAACCCTCTTTTTGAGTTATTTTAAGGCTATGTCCGAAACCTAATGTTCCAATTTTTGACAACCTTAAAAGAGCACATACCAAATATTTTTCGATTCTAGGTGTTTGACGATGTTTTTAGAGACCCATTGAACCCCAGCAGAAAAGGATTAAAAAAGCTCCTTTATACATTATTTTCAGGCTATGTCGGAACCTGATGTCCTAGTCTCGGATTCATATTTAGCGACCCCAAAGAAATGAAGCCAATATTGCTTGAGAGTCAGTTCTGAAGGGTCCTATTGAATCGAAAATTTGCGATATATATTTTTATTAATATTATTTGTCTTGATCCATTTGTGAAAGATGAGATATAAAGAATTTTAAAAACATATTGAAGGAATTTATGGGCATTAAAATGAATTACCACTGGTATTTAAGAACACAAGTTCTTTTAATCTCAAATTTTTAGTTATAAAGAGTATGCAAACTTCGGCGCTTTTAAACTAAAACTCCACTTAAACTTTATTTTCACCATTTTTTTGTTGGGAGCGTGCAAAACTGCGCGTTTTTTCTTAGAGCTATTTTTTCATGCTTCGTAAAGGACGCGTGTGGACCCTTTTTTCTGGAGATGATTGTTTTTTCTGTATAGTTTTGCGCACTTTGCGTTCATTACAGTTCTTTTTATACCCTAAGCTCAGAATGTAAGGAGTATATTGTTCTGCTTGAGGACAATAAAATTATTTGTACAATATTAGGAGGAGCCAAGTAAGATAATTATATATAAATTCATCATCATCGTTTAGCCCTTCAACCTCAGGAATTCATCCCGGGTATCCCGATATTGGCTTTCTCTACAATCTTCCTGCATTTAATAGTCTTTTTCGCGGACTTCCATTTTTTTCTGGTCCAAGTTGATAATACATATATAAGTGAAATAATTAATGAGTATAATAATAAGATAGAATTACCTTTAAATAACTAAGAATTTGTAGACAGAGGCCAAAATCGGAAGTCATGGAATTTTAAAAATTGAGTTATGAAATATTTCTTTCTTATGAAGTATATCCAACTTGGCACTGGCTTTTAATAGTTATATTCAAAAATATATTCAATAGCGTTTCCATAAAAAAAATCTACCAAATATTATCTTGTTTTTCATCATGGTATATTCTCGAGTAAACTAGGCTAGTGCTCAGATCCCTATAATATAAAAAAAAATATAATAAAAAAAATATTCAATAGAGTATCTTTCAGTCTCCACTATGCGATTGAAGTAATGTTTTGCATAAAATTAACTTAATTTTGCGCTATTCTCGAGTATTTTTACAATTTTTCATAAAATCCAAACGAGTCTTCATTTTCACAAATTTTAAAAATGCAGTCAGTCAATTTTATTGCAGCTTCTTCAAATCGCATGAAATTTTCAACAGAGAAAATATAACTCAATAAACTTTTGATTGTCTTTAATATGAAATTGATTACTATCGATTTCAGAGCATATAAACAACAGCAAAATATATTGCCGAGTCATCGACAAAATCAAAGTCGGTTAGAGTAAAACTCGGCAGGAAAATTATCAAATGCTTGCACACTCACAAATCTCCAAGGATAACATTTAAATTGAGTACGATGCTCCGACTGTAGCAGCGTAAGGCACAGGCAAAGGCCTGTCATTCCCAGGAAGCCACAAGGCGGCGTCTAGGAGCAACTCTACACTGTCCATGTCTGCAGCGTCTTGTCTGTGCTGTGGTAGGTTCAATATAGTAAAGGACTTGACAAAAAAATGGTCTATGGAAATGGTTAAAACAAAACTTTGCCAGCAAAATTGTTGTTTATCCTTACTGACTTTACATTTGTATCGAATTGTATTGAGTTTAAATGAAGTGCTTTGGAGCACAAGTTTACGATTTCCACGCGGGAAATGAGTTTGCAATTTATTTTCGGAATTTGCTATTTTTTTCTTTGGTTTTGTTCCTTTTGCAAATAATTTGTAATGAATTTACAAAATCCTTGGAGAGAGAGACACAAGCGGCGTGCCCAATAAATGTAGCTGAAATCGTTGGGTGTCTATGGATTTTTTTTGTCTGTATGCATAATACGCTTTTAATGAGAATTCATGGTAGTGTGTGGAGCTGGGGGGATGATTTTATCCGAATGTTTCTGAGCGTCTTGCCTACACCTGCCCAGTCCTGCTCCAAGGCTGCAGCCTGCGAGCTGTCAATTAAATTAAATGCTGCGTTTCATAGACTTTGCTTAATTTCGATTACGAGTCTCACTCTGAAGGTATCGATTTTTTGTGGAGTCATGCCATGACAATACTTGATTGCCACGGACACGGCAGGCCCTAGGAATGATACTTACTACTAATGCCCTTGTACAAGTTGAATGTTGTCTAGTGTTTGTTTTTTTGTTTGTCTACTTTTTTTTTTGTGGAAACTCAAACTTAATTACTTTTTTACATGCAGTTTGTTTTGGTATTAGTGTCGAATTTTCTTAAGATGCGTCAAAGTTTTCTGGACTGTTTTGAGAGAATTTGTTAGATAGTATACAGAAATAATTGAGGAAAAGGAATAAATGCAAATTTTGTCTTCAGCGTTATTGTCGATAATAAAGGGACACATAGGATTTGTTAAAAAAGTATAAGAAATTTTTTAAATCTGGTTATCGATTATCTAGGGCGAAGGAACTTCACGAAATCAAAGAAACTATATTTATTCAAAGAACATCGTATAATGATGATTTAGATCTGGTTCGGACATCCAGGATCCTTCCCCTAACTTTGTCCCATAACGATCATTTCACTTCTAGTTATTTTTTTACCTTTTACCTAATAGATAGAAAAAAAATAGAATAAGGAGCCCATTGAACCGACAAAGGTATATATGTAAAGGGTGTTTTTTAGCCGCGTCCGGATTTCAAGCTTAAAAAAAACGTAGAAAAATGAATGTAATGACCCCAAATATAGTTTTATTAGAAAGATCATTTCGTATTATTTAATATTTTAAAATAATCTTTGGCATGTGACCACCATGACAACGAGTTACGAAGCGGATCGTCACTCCAATTGTTTACACACGACATTTCTTTAATCAAATTAATGGTTTAAAAAAATACTTTCCGAAAGCCGATCCCTATTTAAAAAACACCCTTTATATTTACGGATGGATACTTGAATTCTTACCTATCCACCTATCCATCCATCTATCTGTCTGGTAGTTTAATGAATCTCACGGACCGTTGTAGCCAGTTAACTAAAGTTTATCTAAAAATTTGTATTATCAGCAGGGGGAAACGGGATATCCATAGATTCAAGAAAAAAACTTTTAAATTCTATAAAAAAACGAGAAAGTGTCTAGCACCCGTCAATAGTCTCCATATATAATTCTCTCGACAGCCAACTATTTTTATATATGGACTTACCTGGACCTAATAAACATGGAAACGTTGACAGACTCAAAAAAACATCTTTCCGTATGCCCTCCAGTGAGCTCTTTTACCAACTTCTTGCAGATACGCCCACATTCTTCAACGTGCATTCAGCATTATTAGGAAATGACTGCCAGGATAGTGGCAAAAAACTTCCATCAGGGCAAAACGATGTCTTACGATCTTCACTGATGGTTCGAAGATCGGACGAATGGCACAGGAAAGCGGGCGTCTTCTCAGCGATTCAAAGCTTGAACGACACGACTTGCAGCCCGCCTTCCAAGTACGGATACAGCATAGACCTTCCGATGCTGAGAGGATCCCACCCGGGCGAACGAACTTTTGCCGCAGATGCGAGGATGGTTCGAAGACGGACGAAGTCACCGGAGCGGGCGTCTTCTCGGAAAAGACACGGCTTTTATTCCATCCTCCATTTATGGATATGAGTATAGGCCTTCCGAGCGGATGCATGTACCCCACAACGACCTCTGTCGTGGATGCGATGATTAGGATGATAGAGAAAGCATGTAATATCTACTGTGTGTCTGTCCTACGCTTCTTAGGAAACGCACACAGCATCTGGAAAAGCACTTCTTTGAAGACCTGGGCTGACTGGCAAATCTGCTCATAGCGGAACTAGCTCTTTTTATCGCAAGCAGGATGATTCTGCACTTACTCTTACTCTTCCACCCGTTTAGAGACTGAGGTTCGTTTTAAGTTCAAATTTAGTCCATGATTACAAGCTTTAGAAGCTGTGAAGCAATATTTAAAAAAAATGTCTGTGTTGGGCAGAAATAAATATATTTTTTGTAAATGTTGTTGTTGGATAATCTGCCTTTCTTCCTCTCCGATTTTGTGCCCTGCAAATTACACTTTCTGAAGAAAAATTTCTCAATTTAAAAAAAATCAAATCATTTAATAAACATTCCTCTTGCATTTATCTAATTGCTGTGAATATTTGCAGCCTTCTTTTAATTTGTTTATTATTTAGTAAAAGGAATTTTCCATTTCATATCCTGTGACTGCAACTCATAAATTGTTCACCTACGTAGCGTCTGCAGTTAGCATTATTTCAGGCTTTCCAGCTACCATGCGGAAATTACAATACACCTAGTCTGACTCCCAGCAAAAAAATGAGTTTCCAAACATAATCGCCGTCAACGTCTCGGGCTAGAAAATGTGCCGACAATCTCCAAAAACAACAAAACACAAAAGGAAAGACAGTGCCCGCCATGCTACTACTACGGCTTGGTAGAGTCAGCCGTACAGTTGGCATAAAATTATTATGAAATAAGTGAGAGCATACTCCATGCATTAAAAACCTTTTAATTTGGTAAATCGCCTTGCCAGACGCCATTGCCGGGTAGTCCTACCCGGTCGTCTCCAGTATATGGATAAGCTCGTGTGTAGAGCGGGGCGCAACGGAAACGGATGGCCTCGGGTTGGCGGAGTTGTGTGTGCATTTTTGAGATTTGCAGACGGCAAAAGGAAAGCGCGCCTACGCCTGCATCCTGGCACCGAGCACACAGAAACACTTGAACGTCCAAGCAAATACTCGAAGGCAACAAGGCAGGCAACCGGCACTTAAGTTTTGCTAATTTCCACTTTTGTGCTGCCTGGCTTAAAAATTCCAAAAATCAAGAAAAAGGAGTCGCATTTATGTCTGTATTTTTTATGCTCGAGAAGATGGGATGGGGTATAACAGACCCAGACATACCAAAACTGAAAAGGCTCAGTGAAGCAGACAAAATGATTTCGTAAAAAATGATTATGAATTTTTGGCAGTTTTGTCTTAAGCGCTGAAAATGTGACGTCACAATGTGAAATGATATAATCCCATAATTTCAAGTATTCATTGCAACTTTAAGTGACACTCCATCCTTCCCCTCCTTCATCAAGACCACAAATTACGCACTTGACTGAAACACGCGTACGTCAAAAGCCGGAGTCAAAATTTTGCACGGAAAAACAAACTTTTCGCAAAGAAGCCCCTCACACTCCCGGCCACACATATTGGGAAAAGCGTCGACAAAAAACAGAACAATTGTCACGTGTCGCTGTTTGGGTGTGGAACGTCGTTGTGCTGGAAAATTTCAGCACTGCTATCAAAGATTTCCACTTGTGCGCCGGAAAATTCGCAAGTGGTAGTGGGTGAGGGTGTCGTGGGTTGGGGTTGGGGTGCGCCCGCCCTCTTGCAACATTGCCAATTTTTGCGAATTTTAGGTTATTAGGTTTTACTTACACGGCGTATTTGTGTCGTCTGTTTGTTTACTTCTGCGGGTTCTTGACAAGAATGGGTGGGAGGTATTATGAATGTTCAATTGCGTCTGGTTTTGTGTGTTGTGGGTTTCATGAAAATTCAAACAAGTAACGTCGATGCAATAAATGACTACTGAAATTTTACAACTGTCAACGCGTGCGTGGGGTTTGGTTGGGAATGTGGTTCGGAGTCTGGTTCGGGGTGTCCTCATGTGTGAGTGCGGTTGCCTTCTGACAGACGTAATGATTTGATTGTTTGGAAAATGTTTTCGAGTGAAAGTTTTTGCTACTTGCGATTTCCTTATGGTGGGCATGGCATGCCAGAGGCTATTTTATTTCCAAAATGATTTAAGGGCGTCAGTTTTTGCAAATTAAGCCAATTTAGCGAATTTGCATGCAGGAAATTAGGTAAAGAGTCTGGGAGAGTACTGTAAACGCTGAATTTGGCAAATATTAAGTACTTGGCATGTATTTAATGGGCACACTTTTCTAAGTGTTGTAGGTTTTGCGTGAGAACTTGAGTAGTAGTAACTTGAGTAATGTACGATGGATGTAAGTCTTAATTTTGAAGCAATTTGAATAGTGAAATAACTTAAGGTATAAAGGCTAGCTGCGAAAATAGAAAGGGAGGGTTATCCTATGATTCCGCGGGAGAGCAAAGGGCCACATGGAGGGTCCTCCATTTCCCTCTGTCATCCAACAACTTCTTGACTTCGCTCCAGGTTTCGTTAGTTCTGAATACGTCAGCTTCCAGATTCCTCGCCCATTGCGACGGCTGCATTGAGGGTTCCAGTCGATGGCGCTGCAGGTGATGTCAATTGGGTCTCTTCTTTGGACGTGTCCAACCCAGCCTCATCTCTTTTTTAGGAATTCAAGGCGCAACGGTGTCTGGTTGCAGCGAGTCTTACGGGACGGATGTTTTGGTAGGCTCATGCTGAATGAGTGGTACCGGAGAAGTTCCCAGCAAGCCAACGAAGCATCCACAGACTTCCAGGAAGCTTACTGCGACTAAGCTCCCGCCCTGTCTGATGATAGAAGCATCTGAACCGGTTCTAGTCAGAATCTTCGACTCACGCAGTGATCACCCGGAGACCCTTCGATCCATTAAACTGATTATTTAGAAAAGAAAAAATGGTAGGATGAGAATAGTGGGAAAGGGGACTGGAATAGCTGGACACTTTCATTATTGTTTAATCGCTCTCCTTTTCAAAGCATTTTGAGAAGTGTATAAAAAGAGTTAGTGCTTTATGGACAGATGTGATTTCTGGAAGTACCTGCTTGGCTAAAAGAAATCGAGGAAGACCCCACAAAATGACCAGGACCATTGCAATTTTCGTCTCTCCATATCAACTGATTCTCCTTTGATAAAAGAGCTTAAATTATTGCTTACATAATTTGTTGAATCAGATGTTTCTATCAAATCTGCCTTTTAACTTCGAACTAGGGTTGCCAGATTGAATAAAAGATCCAAATGCAAATTTTCCTTCCGTGAATATTAGATAAATATCGAATTATTTTAATCTTATTGTTGATCCCGAACCTCTAAGCGGCTCGGTTGGTTCCTCGGTAGAAGGCAGATTCGGAAAGCAAACCTTTAAAATAGCTTTTAAACAATGTATTATAGAATTCCATTTCTAGCAAAAACTCTTAAAGCTTACTGCCTAACTTCTTTGAAATTCCTTTGAGGTTCAGAACAAATACAAGAATCTTTAAACAAAAAACTCTTAAAAACATTGTAGCTGACTCAAGGAAAATAATTTCCTATTCTTGATTTACAGTCTTTGTGGCTAGCAAAAACTAACGAATGAATGCGAGTGCTGGCTAAACCCAAAGAAGAAGATACAAACAATAATGAACCCACATGCAAACAATCAGCAAGTCAGAATCCTAACCCAAACCCTACCCCAACACCAACGGGTCTGGAGTGGGGGAGCATAAGTGCAAGCCATAGAAACTAAAAATTCCTGTATCAACAATAACAGAAATAATAATAATAATGCTGCATACAAAAGGAAAAAACATTGTCAACCCAGGATCGTCCAGGAGCCAGCACCGTTGGTTGCACTGTACTTTTGTTTATGACATAGTAATATTGAAATCAGGATAATTGTGCAAAAGGATGTGAAAAAACCGCAAAAACTTTTGTGGCCGGCCGACCAGACGCCAGGCTGCCAACTTGTGCTTATATTTGTAGTTCTCATGCCCATGCATTTCCAGGGTACTAAGTAAAAGTGCTCAACAATCTTATAAAGCTGCAGCCAAACGGGAGGAGCAGCTGCAGGAGCAGTCGATGAAGTACAGTACAATGAGCTGCAGAAAGTGGTCAACATTTTTGCCAGTGCCATGGGCAAGAATAAAAGACGATGGCCAGCAAAGGTAGCATTCACGGACCCGAGCTGAGCAGTAGCAATAGCAGTAATAATAAAAATAATAATAAAAATAATAATAATAATGTTCTACTGCTGCTGCTGTGTTCTAACGGCCATAAACCAAAGACATTTTATGGCTTATAAATGTAGTACTGGAAGAGCAAATTAAAAGAGCTGCATACAAATTAAGTAAAATATTTGGGACTTTGAATTGAGGTAGTGCTGGGGGTGCAAGGAGAGGGATTAGAGTAGTATGCCCGTAAAAGAACCCGAATTGTGTTTATTATTCAAAGCATAAATATGCCAAAATGCATTTGCACTCAGAAAAATTTATTGTAAGAGTTATACAGTATAATCTCAAAAATACGATTTTGGTATTCGGCCAGATTTTGAGATGTGGGATCCTGAAATTCATATAAAATCCAGAAAGGCGTAATGGATACCTATAGGAGATTTCTTAGACCAAATTCTCGGTGCTAATGGATTGCCTGCATAATTCTTTAACGCTCCTGGCGAAAGAGCTGATAGGGTGCATGCTTCAGCTCCTATGCAAAATGTGGCTAGCGAAAAGCATGCCCGACTATTGGAAGCTCAGTATCCTTTGTCCTATACTGAAGAAGGTTGACCCGCCGATATGCGCCAACTACCGGGAAATCAGTCTTACTGCCATCTCATACAAGATCCTGTCGAACGTAATATGTGAAAGACTGATGCCGTATGCCAACACACTGATCGGACCCTATCAGTGCGGCTTCAGACCTGGTAGGTCCACCATAGATCAGGTCTTCAGGACCCACGAAAAACAGATCGATACCCATCATCTCTTCATCGATTACAAAGCTTCATTCGATGGGCCGATAGGGGATAGCTTATGCAACACTATCATGCGACCTCTTCAATTTCGTAATGAAAAGGGTACTGCGAAAGGCCGGTGTGCATCGCAATGGCCCCATTTTTTACAAGAGTATCCAGCTTCTTACATACGCTGATAATATCGACATCATTGGACGTTGTAAGGGAGATGTTACTGCTGCATTTTCCGTAGTCGAAAAGGAGTCAGCAAAAGTGGGTTTTGCGGTAAATGAGGGCAAGACGAAGTACATGCTGTCTACGAACAGGAACGCAAGGCGCCTAGGCTCCCATGTTTTGAAGTGGTCAAGGAATTCGCGTACCTAGTACCTAGTCACCGCCGTTAGTACCGAAAATTACATCAGCCAGGAGATAAGACGAAGAATCTCATTTGCCAATAGTTGTTACTATGGGCTCAGTAACCAGATGTGTTGCAGAGACCTCTCTTAACTGACAAACTGACACTTTACTAGACGCTCAATTTACCTATGGATAACGATGCTTCACCGAGAATGGAAGCGAATTTTGAAACGTTTCAACTATCGAGTTTTTACTGTACAGCCAACTCCTACCACCTTCTGCGTCACCTTCACCTCAAAATAAACAGAATAGAAATCTTATTTGCAATACCCAAAAACTCAAGTGTAACAAATTGAACAACAAAAATTTCATTTCCATATTATAAGCGCATTCAAACGAGAAATGCATGTGGCGCATAATTCAAAGCACCTTTAATCCATCTACTACATACACAGTACCCCCTCCAAAACAAGTACAACCGAAAATTAGCTGGCTCTGTCCCCCAAAAAGCAACAGTGGTAGCTGGGGGGGGGCAGCATCATCATCATTATCGTTATCGTCTTTGTAGACGCGCCTCTCAAAGGATTTTTTTTCATAATTAATGCTCACACAGAAATGTTCAAAGATATTTTTGCACTTTTGACTACGGTTTGGTTACCCCAAACCCCCTAAAACTGCTCGCCCTGCACAACACCCATGGCGGCGGCGGAGGCCTTTCAAATGCCTTTTGTGCAAACGTCAAAAGCAACGACAGCTGCAACAAAAAATCAACAAAAATATGCCAAAAACAACATCATATATAAGGCAGGTACTGCAGCGACGAGCTGGAACATTTTAAGGATAGCGCACAAAAGTGAAAAATGTTTACCTTTATTTTTTGACATTTTGTTGTGGCTACTTTTTATTATTTTGATACTTCTCATGGTATTGTGGCGTATGCAAATGCTCCTTGGGTTGCCTGAGAGTCTGTGTCTGGTTCAGGGGCTAACCAATAAAGTCGTGATATACAAATGTCAAAACTTTTGTAACGCCCACCCCCCCACATTACCCCGTTTTCTCACGCATACTCTAGGGCTCATGTGGAACCGACACGTCTGTCTGCTGGAAGACTTCTTTCTACTCCTACGCTGCTTGGACTGCTTGTTGCCATGATTTATTTACTCACGGCGTGCGCGTATTTATCAAACTCTAATTAATCGGTGATAAACCGATCAAGACGCTAAATGCTGCGCTACACGAAGCCGCCTGCTTTGGACTCCAGCTCCGAGTTTCAGTCTGGACCTGCACTTTGCGCCTGTAAATGAAACAAAACGAGTTTTCCCTACTTGTTGTTTCTTTTCTGGCTGTGGTTTTGAGTACACCACCTCACCTATTACCATGTGATTTCCCTGACTCTTTTTTTTTGCACATTTTACTATATTGTTGTATCGTATTTGCTGAAGCAATTTGCTTTTCTGCTAGTTCCCGGGTCCATCGTTGTGCCTGCGATTGGCGATGCAATCAATATATGCTCGTGTCCAGCAAATAATAGACTTCAAACTGGCATTTTAAGCGTTTCTATTTTTTTTAGTATTTCTTTCTTTTACTACGTAGAGACGTTATGAGTACGAGTTCGGGTCTAGGAGTGAGGGGAGAGTGTAAAGGCGGTTTGGGCGCTAAACGTTTTGGGGTATCTCATGTTTCCGTGTAGAAATTTTTCTTTCAAATGCACACATAGTTAGGCCAAAAATAGTTAAGCTGTAGGATGTGATGGCTGTTTAAAGGGTGCTTCGTATGGAGGTTCAAATTTTGTCGATGATTTATACGAACAGAACAGTTTGATATAGTTTACGCAGAGCATTGGGGTAATTGCAGCTAAAAACAGCAAGTTGGAGGAAAGGATGCCTTATTCGATATCTTTTGATGTCGCTGAAGCAGGGTCTTGGAACTTTTATTCCAATAAGATTTTTAAGTTATCCACTTATGGCGGAATCAGCGAAAATGGGCATCTATATGAATTCCTTTTTGGAAAAAAAAAGAAGCGTTGTGATCCGGGGTCTGAGCATACTTAATGTCACTTTTACTTATTTCGGCGCGTTGAGTTCGAATCCGCAGCCAGAATTGATCCTAAAAAGTCCTTTGTCCTTACCTTAAAAAACCTAATAAATCGACTTAATTTGCTAGATATTTTAGAACACTGACATAATGATATTTTTTGACGGATTCTTCGTCGCTTAAAATATTTAAAAAACATCGCCTGATAATTGGTTCTGGAACGTGCCACCTTATTTTGTGTGTATGTACTATCAATCTAAAAAAAAATTTTCGCGTCTCTTCAATCCATATACATAAGAGGAACTCCTTTAGAGATCATTTTGTGCTACTCTGAAAAAAGTAAAGAATTTCGCTCTTAATAAAAGCCTTTACGATGCAAAATGTTCGTCAAAAAGAGCTTTTCTATTGAGAATAAGTCTTCAATTTCAATAGCTTTAACTTCTTATTTTAAGAATGTTGAATGTTAAAAAAAACAGATGATTTATTTCGTTCGCAATTTATTATTTTCAAAAATTCCATCCATTATTCAACAATTTATCACACTCTACTTCTTCCATAAGGGACTGACAATAGCTGGTGCGGCATAGGCGGTATAAGCCGGAGCAGCAGCATAGGTGGCCACAGGAGCGCTGTACACCGAGGCACGATAGGCTGGAGCAGCAGCATATGTGGTGTAAGCAGCGGGCACAGCAGCGGAGTAGGTGGTCACTGGAGCAGCTGCATAGGTGGCAGCATAGGCGGGTGCGGCGGCATAAGTGGTCACTGGAGCCACAAATCCAGCCTGAGCGACGGCAACGCAAAGAGCCAAGCAGATGAGGAACTACAAAATGTTCAAGAATTAGAACTGGAAGTTTCTAAACACAAACAGATCGGACTTACTTTCATTTTGATAGATTGTTTGGGTTGATTGGATTGTCCACGACTGATGTTGTTTGAAAATTGGCTTCAGGGTTTTATAGCAAAATTGACTCATAGCAGTTGTGACAATGACTAGGTAGGCTTCAGCTGTGTAGGAAACGAGTTTGGGGCTTAAGTGCTCCAAATAAAGTACACATTAAGTAGAACGCGATTGTAATGTCAAATTTGCTACGTAATGTTCATTGAACGCGGATGCTATGAGACACCCAAAAAGAACTCTATGGGCGATGTTTGTTGGAACTCAATAATCACCAGCACGTCAAATTTTGCGAAACAATTTTTAATTTAATGAGTTTGATGCACAAACTCGTTTCCTACACAGCTGAAGCCTACCTACGTCATTGTCACAACTGCTTTGGGACAATTCTGCTATAAAACCCTGAAGCCAATTTTCAAACAGCATCAGTCGTTGACAAATCAAACTACCCAAAACAATCTATCAAAATGAAAGTAAGTCCGATCTGTTTGTGTTTAGAAACTTCCAGTTCTAATTCTTGAACATTTTGTAGTTCCTCATCTGCTTGGCTCTTTGCGTTGCCGTCGCTCAGGCTGGATTTGTGGCTCCAGTGACCACTTATGCCGCCGCACCCGCCTATGCTGCCACCTATGCAGCTGCTCCAGTGACCACCTACTCCGCTGCTGTGCCCGCTGCTTACACCACATATGCTGCTGCTCCAGCCTATCGTGCCTCGGTGTACAGCGCTCCTGTGGCCACCTATGCGGCTGCTCCTACTTATACCGCCTATGCCGCACCAGCTATTGTCAGTCCCTTATGGAAGAAGTAGAGTGTGATAAATTGTTGAATAATGGATGGAATTTTTGAAAATAATAAATTGTGAACGAAATAAATCATCTTTTGTTTTTATTTAAATTCTTTGGAGCTTTGGAATCCATACTTTTCTTGATTTTTTTTTTACCCTGATAATCGATCTTGAAATCTCTTTCGAAAATCTTTGGAAGCTTCTTTTGTTCTTAAAAATTAGTAAGACATTTTCAGTATTTAGCTTACTTATTTTATTCTCCATATACCTATTATTGTACTTGAGCCAAAACTCTGACATACTACCATATAACATATTGTAGTATATTTAAAATCTATATGAAAAATATAATTTCAAGGATTCTTTTTGTTATAAATATAAAATGAGTATAAATTTCAATTAAATTCCAAATACCTTCATCTGCAGCTTGCAAAGTGTCTATCCATTGTCATACCCCCAAACGGAACACCCTATATTCACCAACTAGCCAACATACAGCTCTAATCCACTTTGGCAAATCAATTTATTAGCCACGTATGACTTATGCCTTTTTAAATGTGAGCTTGCATGTGTTGCCTAGTTTAAAGTTGAACGTTTACTCTCCAGGATGGGGTTGGGGGGAGCATGCCGTATCCTTTCCAAAACGGCACACAGAATACAAGAAGTGCAGCAGATTTATGTTAACATGGACTGCGTAGCGCCCTCTGGTATGTAATTTGGCGTTGTTTAGGCATCACGATTAAATTTCCTAGCCAGAGTTGGGTTCGGGCCATAAAATATATGTGTGTCTGAAAGCGGATGCATGGGTGTAAGCCATGATTATCGCGGCCATAAATGATATGTGTAAGCTTGTCTGGCTCTATGGCTATAATTGGGGGAACCTAGAGAGCACAATTTAAAAAGGCCTTTTAGTGTCGGCTGCAAGCGTGTGAAATGCGCGGAGGGGCGTGGCATATGGTCAACTCGGCTTAAACTTATTTATTTATGGCTTTGTAATTGCCAGTAGCTTTGGTCAGGTTTAAATCCTAGCCAGCCGGCCAGCTGCTGCTGCTTGGTGTTAAAATATTGACTAAGCTGCCAAAGTCAACAAACTGGCCAGTTCTACCAAGAGCTACTCAGCAAACGAAAAAAAGAAGTTATATCAATTGCTGCAGCAGGCGCCACTTGTTGCCAAAAATGGTTAGTTTTTATGGCCGACTATGTTGAAACTTGTGCCGTCAGGGGATCTCGGTTCGGTCTGTCTGTCTGTGCCACAGCGTCACTCCAATATAAACGTTAAATATAAATTGAAAAAGCCATTTTGCTGCCAATTTAGCAAACACTTAAACCAATTTTGCACTTCAATCCACCGACGCACACAAAAACACGCACGAGCCAGGCCAAGTCAGTCAGGCAGTCATCCAGCCACACATTTACACATCCCGGGAGCGGCACCAGCAGCCAGACATGCAGGCATCCAACGTCAACAACAAGGATGAAACTGTTGCCCTTGCAGCCTCCACTGTCAGCCTCTCCAGGCAAGGGTCTGGGCCAGCAACAAAGTGTGAAAATGTCAAGTCGTAAAGTGTTCACATTACATGGAATCTAAGTGAGGTTAGGTTAGGTGTCCTGACTACTACAACTAGCGTTTGTATAAAAAAAAGAAGAATAAAATTTCCAACATTGATGTGTCTTGTTATTGTAAAGAACTCTATTTTAAAGATGACTTTCGCAAAGATTACAGTTCTTTACAAATACCCGATGAGTAATTGGCATTTTTGGGGGAAACAAATTATTTTTAATTTCTTAGATTTAAAATGGAAAATAGATTTTTTGAAAATCTAATAAATTTGTTATTCCACTAAAATCAAATCACTTAAACGATGTGAATTTATATATAAACTTTTTAAAAGCTAAATCGAAGAATTTAAATTATATGCTCTTGAGGGTATATAATAGAAATAATTTTAAGTTCCATCATTATTCTAATTAAAAATCGAAACGATTAAGTTTATTAATACTTTTAAAATAACCTTTTTTATACGAATCAAAAAGATTCGAAATCCAACAAATGAAGCCTTTTTTTAAAGTAAATATTTTGAAAACCAAAAACTCTATTTTTTTTAGGAATAATTATCTTACTTGAAAAACTTTTTCCATACGAATTTATGGTATAAGCTGAATTTTCGTAGAATCCAATCAAAAGAATTTAAAAAAAATTTAATTTCGAAGCAATTTTTATCAAAATTCCGAAATAAATTTTATTATTGAAATTACTTTTTTATAGGAATTTAATGCTCTAGCCATGATCCGGTTACATTGGTGAATTATACTGCACTTTTTTCAGTTCCGTCAGATTATCAATTTTGTAGAGGTAATAAAACTGAATTTTTTTTATTAATAACTAGTGTGCCCGGCAGACGTCGTTTTGCCCAAACTTTTTAAATACTATATCGTAAGATTCTCTACTTAGCTTCTAGACAATCATAAGATTTTTGGACGAACTTAAATATTCTTAAGAGAGCTTGCATCTTTCATAAATTCATGCCCCACAGAAACTACATTTCAACCCCTTTGCGACTACGCTTCTGTCTGCACTTAATGTCCAATTCCCGGTGTTGAACAATTTTTTACTATGCTATATTCACATTATTCACAAAAAGGCGCATATCTCACGAACCAATACACAGAATCACATCGCAATAAGCTTAAAACCTCCGTATTGATAACTTTTAACACACTCAAAAATCATATTTGAAATTCTTCAACGCGTTCATGAGAACACCTGTTACACGTAAGACATTAACTTTAGTTAATCTGACAATATACACAATGCCACAAAAAGAAAAATAATAGAAAAAGATTTGTCGGAAAATTTAAAAAAAAAATGTTAGCGGTGGCAATCCTTATCACTTAGGGGAATAAAAAAATATGTTGGCCGATTCTTAGTCCTTCCCAATAGGCACACAAAATTTCATGAGAATCGGTCCAGCCGTTTCGGAGGAGTTCGGTAATATTTTTAAAAAAAAAATGTTTGGGTGGCAACCTTTATCACTTAGGGAGTATAAAAAATACATGTTGGCCGATTCTCAGACCTACCCACAATTTCATGAGAATCGGTCTAGCCGTTTCGGAGGAGTATGGTCACTAACATTGTGACACAAGAATTTTATATATTGACAAATTGATTTTTTTTAGATCTTTTTGGTTTTTGGAAAATAATTATAACCGAGATGATGTCTAGATCTACTTTTTAAAACTTTATTTTTTTACATGGAAAAATAATATGAATAACATTTCAGGTGTGAACTTTTGACAACTCTACTTTCTACTGTATAGGGTGCGTCTTGATGTGATCCCCATTTAACAAAGATTAAAAGGGTTTCGTTAAAGGCGCACAAAAAGTATATTTTTGACAACCATACCCTATACAGGGTGCTTCATCTCGTGAGTACCGATTTTTAAAAATGACTTGAAAAAAATTACTTCGTTTTAGGTTTGGTGGAACATTATACGGTCATGCATAATTAGCTTTGTTCATTGTAGATGATAAGATCGGAGAAATTTTCACCCTCAGAGGCCAAATAAAGATTTGCTCTTTTTTTAGCGTTTTTCAACACCTTTTGCAACATTTCCAATACTTGCTTTAAGATGCTTTTTGTCTATGTTCAATATACATTTTCTCTAGAGACATCCCTACCGGTTTTTCTGTCAGGTGCCGTTAAAAAGCCTGCCTTAATAAGAATGAAAAAGTATCCCTACGGTTATCACACCTTTTAAAAATAATTCAAGATACACAACTATCTCGAAAAGCCAAAGGGCAAAAAAATTCTACGCATTTCACAATCAACATAAAAACGTGACATTCGCACAAAGCAAACGGAAATAAATTCCAAATAACGTGACACTGAGACAGAAAAACGGAACAAAGTCCCACATATATATAAAAACTCCAACTATTTGCATATCAAAATAGCACAGGATTTACAATAACCCAAGCAGCCAGGTCGTTGGCACAACTTCAAAAGTGATTGAATGAGTGACAAATAGATAGAGAAAGGTGTCCTTAAAAGCCAGCAAAAAACGTGCTAAGTGTTTATCTATCGCAAAAGTTGGGAAAACAAAAACCCGCCCGAAACCCATTTTGTAGCACCTCATCCAACCGGCTCGGCTCACATGTCTGGCAACTGTTCAGGCGGCACATGAAGAATGGCATGCAAATATTTTGCTTGAGGCATTCGGAATGGTATGAGGACACCCATTCGGAGTGTGTTTGGGTAATTTATCAAGCCACAAAAGTTTTTAGCACAGATGAGTTGTGTGGTTGCTGAAGGTCCTGCCTGCCTGCTTGCCGTTAGCAGCCGGGATTAATGAGACTCGTGTGTTTTAGGTAAATCATTTGCACATACATCCTCGAACTTTGGCTGGCAACACGTACCAATAATCTATCATCACTTGGTAGTGGCAATGTTGGTGTGAATGAGGTACAGATTGCTTATCTTAAATATTACTCGTACTCTGAGTTGATCTTGTGACGTCACAGCACCTATGTTGTGATAGCTTTTAGGCTAACATACTACTACTACTACTATAAATGCCCATAAATGTCCGCCAGACAAGCTTTATATTAATGATCACCCCAAACGACTCTATGCATATCGTGTCAAAAGCTGACTGCCATATCATTTGTCAGCTGAGAATTTTGTTCCAAAACTTGTTGCGCACAAAGAAGATTTTCATGTCACTTGAGCAAACTCCGCACTCTTGGACTGGAGTAGCGTGCAGCTAGCAGCTACTGTATGTGCTTCCAGAGCTCCATGGAGCAACATGACCAGACGTCGACGAGGACGGTTATGAAACCAAACATGGCTTGAAAGGATAGCGCTGCATTTAAAATATTAATACGCGCCAAAATGCTGCAATCTAAACGCTATGCAAAATCGTATCATAAAAGGTAAAGCGATACGATGTGGCTCTTTGTTGTTGTCAGTCTGAAAGGTGTTGCTTTGTGGTTTGGATGTTGTATCCTTTTGTGAAAGGTAGCCAGCCGCATGGCAGCGGAGTGCCACTGCAGCAACAAGTAGCACAAATTGCATGTGACCGAGGGAACGACCGTCCGGCTGGGGACCACCACGCAGGGAGTACCATCATGGCCTTTGAGCATATTATTTGTTTTTTTTTCTTACGCTTTCCTGGGTAGTGTGAGGAAAGGCACTTTTGGAACATGCGGTCGAGTGAGATTAATGGATTTGGTTTTTGGACGACATTGAATTATATTGAAAGGCTTGTTAAAAGCAGACATATGAACACCGCAGACCTGGTTTGGTCTCTGGAGAGGTCAAAAATGATTTACCTAGGTGTAGTAATAGTGAAACTAGTTGAGGTTGTCAAGTGTCTTGGTTGGGTTAAAGTGAAAAGGCAATCTTGGTTAGTTCATTCAGAAGCTAAGGGCCCACAAAAGCCTGGCATAGGCCTTTTTAAGTGCGATGCTTGTTATATAGAAAAAATAGTTTTTTGGCCTAAAGTTTAGTCACCACAATCTGAAGAGTATTATGTTTTCAAAGAAAGTGGGAAGCTAGAACAACCCGATGGTTGAGTTATAAAAAGAAAGGGAGTAAGGGGTGATGTAGTTGGGTAGGGTGATGCAGTTCGTTTTATGGATTCGACAAAAAAATCGAATAGCCCTGGTCTTATTTTCTCACTTACTATGCAACTGCACAAATTTGAACTCTGTCACCTTAGCCAGAGGACTCGGGAGATGGGACAACCGGACAACCCATTCTCATTCTGCGCTGGATAGTACCAGTAGAGATACAGCAGCTCGGATGACCGCTTTGGATTATGCCTTAGCCAGCTCAGGAGACGTGACAATTTGCGATCTTATTTTGCGAAGATCTTGGTTAACATTATTCTATCAAGCTTGACATTTTGAGGAGGACTTCTTATATTCGTCAACGCTAGAGCCTCTAACTTTGATGTACGGGGCTTTCGAGTGGCATTCAAAGCGTTTCTCATTAGATATATCTCGGCTTAAAATACGCTTCCGCTTCTGAACCTTTATCCGTCTTCAAGCTGTTTTGGCAGATCATTAGCTCGTTCTTCCCGGCAGGACTCTCTGACTTTCAATTTTCTCTCACCGGGTAGATCTTGATTAATTTAACGTTCAGTTTGTGGGTTAGAAGAATGACGATACAGCTCAAAAGAAAGCTTGTTGACAGACGTAGGTAAAGATTACTGGATCAAAGCGGAGTCGACACTTTTGTAAAGAGGAACTCATATCAGATAACTTTCCGAAAATGCTGCCGATAAATATTCCCATAGAGCAGTTTTTTTAACTAAAAAAAAATTACATTTTACATCGTAATTGTCACGATTAATACTCTTTCAATGCTTTAATATTTTCCTCTTACTCATTGCTGGGTCACTTTTTATACAAAAATATAATTAAAAAAAATTTTTTTTTAGAAACTTTCACCCATTACACACCCACAAAGAAAAATCGTTAGGCTCGGAATTTAGACCATGCTTATCCTATCATTTTGGGTTCGCGAATTCGTATCCCAAATCTCAAAAATTCTTGAAATTCCGGGTTCGACATAACCACAGAAACGCAATCCATTTTTTTCCAATTCCGGGAACTAGTGGTATGTTTGTGTTCGGGTCAAGAAATTCTTTGATATAACTCTCTAGATTACTTCTTTTATAGCGTTTTTCAAGGTTATATCAGAACTTTTTTTCTTTAAATTCAGAATCAGTGATCACAAAAATAGAAAATATGATATCACCTCCAAAACCGATAACCGATTTTTTTAATTGAAACTATCGAAAAGATATTGTAGATGATGGTGTTTTTCTGAATCTTGGACTCATATTGTAAATTTCTATTTCTTGGGTACAGGCACTGCCTGGTCCGTTGAGAGAGGGCGGATGCCTCCTGGGGCGGAGTTTTCTCAGGCGACCGGTTGTCGTGATTCAAGCTAAACATGTAATCCGCGGGACTGGCTTTTCTTTCTCCGGCCCTGGTACCTGCAAAACTCGATAGCTCATAAGTATATTGAATTTTAAACATTACAACTTGAACTATTTAAGTTATCCCAAAAGACATTTTTCGAATTCCTTAAATTTTATTTATAGAGTGAGCTTTATAGTCGGAATTTTGCAATCGTTTGTTCTATATGAAAAGATTTTTGGCTATTTTCTAATTGATATACGAGTATAAGTATTCCCTTCTACAATAACTACACCTTAGTCATTCGGGTAACCGCCCACTTTGGTTGTTGTGGTAATCCTAAACAGGGAATTATGTTTTTTGGAAAACAAAATGAAACTGAAAGCATTAGAGTGTGGGAAATTGCTCATTTCACCTATGTCTAAGACTCTGCCCTATGTGATAGTAACCATAATCGGAGAAATAAATATTAACGTTTATTAAATCCATACTCATAAATATGCATGGACTTTGAAAATTGCATAGAGCACGCGGTTATAGTCGGAGCTCTAATTACGAACAGCCAAAACGAACAAAAAAGGACGAAAATCAAACAAATAAATGGGCAGGCTGAAAATGAAAGCCATACGAATTCATTCAATCGTTTACCAAAATTAAATGCCATAAATATGCATGAGAACCCCTCGAAATACGAGTAATACGAAAAAATAAAATACAAATATAAAAAAATGTTTTCACTTCTTTTTTACCCTCAAAGAAAGTTTCGGAATTGTTTGTTTAGTTGCCGTGTTTAAGCAAATATGCCCAAGTTATTTAATGAGGAGTACTCTGCTTATGAAAGCCGGAAAAGGCTTATAATTAAGAAGAGACCGGCAAAAAGGTTCCGTCCGTCTCTCTGTCTGTCTGTTGGGTATTTCATTCTAGATGATATTTTCATGTCTTTGGCTTTGCGGTTCATTGATTAAAATCAAACTGTTTATTAAGCAGCACCCCCTGCAACAAAAGTTGCTTACCACAAAGCACCCCCTAACTAAGGACTTGTCGAAGTCCTGCGTGTGTTTATTTAATTGAGTTTTTCATTTTTGAGAATATTTATTGTTAGTTTGTCATTCTCATTAGTGGAGTTCCTTTTTACTTTTTTTTGGGGGTGTAAGCCAAAAAAAATGTCTGCTTGCGAATAAACATACGTCGCGAATTTTTATCAATCGTCATATATCATTCATTCATTTATCGTTTTGGCAGTTGTTTTGTTTGGGCCATAAAGCAAGCCCAGCTAAAATGATTTTAATTTTAGATTAGTTGGCAAAAAAAATTGTACCAATTGAAATGGAAATAAAAGTAAGTTGCATATTTGGTTCTAAACGTCACATATCCCTTACAATTGGCAGACAGGTAGATTTGCCCAAAAAAAAAAACGCATTTGTGGGCTTGCATGGTTGCGGTTACTTAATTTAAAAGACACCCAGCGATTATTGGCTTGAAATTGCTTAGAACACGCGATTATTTGGCATTTTTTTCAATATGCAATACAAAATCGTTTTTTGCATAAATCGTTAGGCGTATCTTTGATATCATTGGAATCGTATTCGAGTTGTATGCATTGGAGGCCTTGACTTCTAATAGGATTTGGCTGCGACATTGTATAGACAGCAAAAATCGCTTGTATGCATTTTTTCGCATACAAAAGGATACGTACATATTACTGTATGGATTCTGTATCGAATATCACTTAGTTAGAAATATTGAATTTTAAAATTTGCATACAAACGATATCTCATACAACTGCAATGATGATACAAAATACAAAATGTATCTCGAAGTAATATTCTGTACTGAATCTTTTGCATACAATCGATTTTTGCTGTCTTTACAATGTCAAAGCAAAATCTTATTAAAAATCATGCATACAACACGAATACAATTCTAGGATACTATAGATATATTTAAGAACAATTCGAACTTCATCGTAGCTACGACTTCTTACATTTACGTACTCATGTCTGATAGGTAGGCCAGATAGTTTACCCCGAGGGTATAATTGCAACGATAATAAAACAAAGGAACGTTTCTCCCTCTGCATTTTTGTAGAAAGAAGCCCCTTAGAATGTCCTTGGTGCAGATTTTAGGCATAAGGTTCAGTTATTACTATTTCTATATATTTCGAACACGTGACAGAATTGTTCATGGCTAAAAAGGAGATTCCCTTAATGTCAAACTTCCTTATTGCGAAATCGCATAGAAAGAAAATATAGTTAAAAGGAGACCATAAGAGCAGTGTTTAGGTTAGGATATGGCGGCAATCGAGACCTGACGTCCCAACTCACTTGGGCCAAAGAATTGGCCCCTTGTGATAACGTTGGGTGGACCAACCTTCCACTACTCAGGAGGTCATCAATAATAACACAGCCA